>VDCT01000643.1:0-25289 GCA_009763385.1 Coix lacryma-jobi var. lacryma-jobi | reverse complement strand
TTCCCAGTAGATGGGCTCTGTATTAGCAACAGTCACCGAATCATCAGCATGGACAATTTCGATGTCATCTCCAATCCACTGGATGAGGAATAGGTGCATAGTTGATGGCACACAGCAGTTTGCATGTATCCAATCCCTTCCCAAGAGCAAACTGTATGCCCCCTTGCCGTCAATGACGAAGAAGGTAGTGATCAAAGTCTTCGATCCAATTGTCAATTCAACATGAACTGCTCCTCGAGTATCAGAAGAATTACCAGCAAAGTCTCTCAACACCATGTCAGTCTTCAATAAATCTTCACTTGCCATCCCAAGTTTTCTGAAGGTTGTATATGGCATGATATTTATAGCAGCTCCTCCATCAATGAACATCTTGGTTAATGGTTTGCCATTAACATGCCCTCTCATATACAACGGCTTCAAGTGTCGATGCTTAGCTGGCTTATTAAAAACTGCTCGTTGGGCCAAAACAAGATGAGCCAACAAGTCTTGAAATTCATCTTCATCAAAATCTGAATACACTTTGTCTTGGACATCTTGATTTTCGGGAGCTATAAATTCTGATGGAAGAAAGAAAGCCATGCATGCATCAGCCGAACGATCACCTCCATTCGGCTTTTCTTTAGGACGCCAAATTTGTTTCGTCTTGGCACCTGCCTGCGCTAACTCTCTGTTCCTTAGGCGCTGTACTCTCCTCTTCTGGCTTTTCCTCAATCCTGGTGGACACCATTGTCCTTTCTGTCAGACATACTCACGGTATTCTTCTTCTCCAGTGCGAGCCCAACTTTGATCGGCAAATCCTCTTCCCTGCCGATCCTCGGAATTATTTATTTTTAAGGGCCGATTGTCCTCAGGGACTCGTGCCCCGAGTCTTTCATGGACAGAACGGCGGTTGACTCGAGACTGCCTATATTCAGAATACTGATCACTGCATTCAGGGCAGTTGTTCTTAGCAGGCAGCTTCAAGCCTTCGTTCCAATAATATTTGAAGAACGAGCATTCCCAGTGTGATTGCTCTTGCTCCTTCATATCTTTTCGCTCTTCTCGGTACATCTCTTCTTCGTACCTTCGTTGTTTCTCTAGGAACTTCTGTTCTTCATAAAACCTCTGCTTCTGATACCATTCCTGCTCTCGACGCCATTTGTTTAACAAAATACGCGTCGTGACCCTGGGCCTGGAGGTTCCATCCCTTTCAGTTCGGCTATTTTGGAACCGAACCCTCTGCTAAAATTCTTTATCTGTGATTTGCCGATCAGGGTCAACAGCACCAATTTCCTTCGCTCTATCAGAGGTTAACACTTTCATCTTGTTTTTACCCCTGGGGTCAACTGCGTTAACCATATTAACAAAGGACACATTATTCTGTTCAAAAGGGCTACCGTCAACTTTCATCTTTCCATCAAACCTCAGATGCCCGTCCTGGATAGCTTTCTGGATCCGCACTCTGAACACTCGGCAATCATTTATAGAGTGGGATTTGGTATTATGGAAACCACAATACTTCTTGTCCTTGACCCCTTCAGGGTGCTGCATAGGATGACCTTCCGGCAACTTGATGCGTCCTTCCTTCAATAAGTACTCAAATAATTTATCTGACTTGGAAACATCAAAGTCATAAGTACCTTTTTGTTGCCTCAGCCATCGCTGGTTGACTTGAGTCGGCTCCTTGGCCCAGACTATCTCGGCTGCAGCTACTTCGTCTTCATCATCGTACTCAGCTGCTTCTTCTAAGAAAGCCTGATACATCTCGGTGGCCACATCGCCCTTCTGGAACTGATTATTCCTTCTGAACCCTTGGGCTTGACTACTCATCATTGCCAACCGTTGTGATAGCTGCCCGAGGTCACCAAACTCCGTGCCGAATAGTTTCTCTTTGATATTGGGCAACATGCCAGCTATGGCTATCCTTGGCAATTGATCATCTGGTAAATTCAGAGAATAGCAAAGGTTCTTGGTCTCCCTGAATCTGCGCAAATACTCTTGCGGTGTCTCGTTAGGTTTCATCTCCAGACTCATGAGATCGACCAACTTCTTCTCACTGGTGCCCGTAAAGAAATACAAGTGGAATTTCTGTTCTAGCTCTGCCCATGTATTAATAGAATTTGCCAGCAGAGACGTGAACCACGAGAAGGCTGGTCCTGTCAAAGACAACGGGAAGTACCGAATCCTCCAAGCCTCATCTGCAGATGCCTTCCCAAGTTGCATCAAGTATCGGCTGATGTGTTCTATGGTACTGGTGTCATCTTGGCCCGAAAACTTGGTAAAATCAGTAGGAGGTTTTACCCTTGGAGGAAGTGCTACCCGATTGTACCACTCCGGGTAAGGGGACTTGTAAGCATATGACTGATTCTTTGGCTTTAGGCCGAATTGATTTTGCATCATATCAGCCATCCTATGCATGATGAGGTCAACACTCGAATCAGGAGCTGCTTGTGTTTGCCCCCCAGGATGTAGTCCTGCTGAACTCTTGTAGCCTGGATTTGAAAGAGCATTGATCGAGTTATAATCAATGAACTCCTGATATCCATCTCCAAACATATTCCTTTGTATCCTGTTCGCTGCAGGAGAGACTCTGGAAGTAGATTGCGGGACATTCCCTGTTGTGCCGAACGTGACCTGGCCATAAGTCGTGGGAGGTTGTTGCGTCTCATGAGGGACCATTCCACCTGTGCTCGTGCCAGCTCCGCCATCTTCGGCAATCCTTCGACGTTGAGGTACTGGGAACAACAACGGTCCCTACATTGGACCAGCGACCTCTTCAAAGCGTTTATCCACTGCTGAGCCAAAAATACCGACCATAATAGCACGAAAGGTATTCAAGAAAGCTGACTGATGATTGGTCATAGCTTCCGATACAACTTTGTACATTATTCCGATCATTTTCTGATTAGCTTCCTCTTCAGCGTTGTCGGATGGCTCGGATTGGTGGTGAGGAAGGATCTTTGGGAACGGTTGCTTCTGGAAGACCTTGCCGCTCTTGTTCTTGGAAAAAGTCATCAGACACTTGCTCTCAAGTTCATCACAAGTCTGTTGAACTAAACTTTTCAAATCTGACGGCAAGTCATCCATGGTCACATCCAGGACCTGATCGTCATTGATCTCAGGTATCTTGAAACAGAGTTGTCCCACCGGGCGTGCCAAAAAGTGTGTTGGCGCAAAATGTGACGCGCCGCGCCTCACACACAGCAAGCCGAAAAGCTAGCTTCAATCGGGTGCCCGGACGGTTTGGAATCCGGAGACGTGCCAGTCGGTTTGACCTGAAAACCAACAAGGGATAAAACTGTGAGAATACCACTGGAACATGCCGGGTGAGACCAGACAGTTCCATATGTACGGCTTTGAAAGCCAATCACGACGGCACACAGCTATAGAAGCTGTCTGTCAAAGCATGTTTATAAAGTCATTCGGCTAGTATAAGAACAGAGCATGTAAGCATGTTGATTGCCGAACGCACATGTAAGAAACGAAACAGGTAACTTGTAAATATAAATCCATTCAAACAACACATGCATATGCTACTCCAACTAGTCTGCCGCACGTCTAGTCTTCATAAACCCGTCAAGCAAAAACTCGAGCAAAGCTAATCCACCGCATGATACCACTTGCTACAAATCTACGCTACTTCTTATAATTAGATTAATCCACCGCATGATACAATCTAATTATAAGAAGCTAAAAGCATGCATATATCCGAACAGATCTATATGTACTCATTACTCGTGTAAGCTTAACCAAGCTCGGCAAGTTAGCCGAGTTGGGGTCCATGAAGAAGGAACATACAAGCAAGCATGATTAAACTAATCTAAAACCTGCATCTGCCGCACGATACCCACTTCCATCAAAGCCTAACCATGATTGACATGCATGAACCCACAACATGTAACAATCTAGACAGAAAGTTGATTCGGCCGTCATGATCTTATGATTAACAAAACACAAGCAAGCTTGTGAAACAGGGCCGAACAAAGATCAATCTAGATTGGGCAAAAGAGTGTTACAAGAATTAAATAATAAAACACATAACACATGATAACTTAATGAATCTATCAGATCTGCCAAATCTAATAGAGCCGATAACTATTTTTATTACCCATGACTTAATCCGCCGCACGATACAAGGCACAAGCAAAAACCTCCTGTCATAAGCTTAAATCCGCCGTACGATACTAAGCTTAATGAACGAGACTACTTGCATCGTATCTAAATCCACCGCATGATACTACACATGATAACAAGGTTGCCGGGACTTACGGAGGTCGACGGATCGATGTTTCCTCTCGAAGAACTCGACGACACGACTAAGGACTCGAAGATGGCAAGGGGCCGGTTTGTATTGATATGGTTGTGAACAATTTTACAATGGTCGAGGGCCTATATTTATACCTTGGACGAAATACGAGTCCTAGACGATTACGATCTGCATAATAAAATATGGAAAGATACAAATCCTATTCCTAATCTCTTCGGCGTCCTCCATCGTCACGTATCTTCTCGTGCAAGCCGACTTTACTTGCAACATCCATCTCCCGAATGGAGCCACCGCTTTGTAAAATAGCCGACCGCACAGGCATTCACCGAAACCCTGAGGACCAAATAGTCGCCTGATTGCTTGCCGAATTCTTTCTTCTCCGCTGGCTGGGCCCACTTGTCATATCCTCGTGTGTGCGAAAATCTGGTGTTAACAGGTGTGTAGGGAGAAGAAAACTGATGCTCCAAACCCAAAGAGTTACAAAACTTCTCAAAATCCGAGTTCTTAAACTCGGAACCATTATCGCTACGAATAGCTCTCATCGAGTTCTTAGGGAACTCGTTCTGAAGTCGCAAGATCAAATTGCGAACAAAAATGAAAGTCTCAGTTTTCTCAGCTAAAAAGAAAACCCACGAATATCTCGAGAAGTCATCAACAACAACAAGCACATACCACTTCCCACCAACCGAGCTCACCCAAGCCAGACCAACAAGATCCATATGCAAAAGCTCTCCTAGGCACTTGGTCATAACCTGATTCACTGGATGGTGGGGAGCGGCTACCATTTTCCCATGTCTACACGAACGGCAAACAAGATCCTTCTCCATGTGTAACTTTGGCAATCCTCGGATTAAGCCAAGTGAACTAAGCCTTGCAAGCAAGTCAAAGCTCAAGTGACCGAGTTTCCTATGCCACTTCCAAAGATCAGAGGAGGAGGGTCCAGCCAAAAGACAACGAGAAATGCCAAAAGACTCTGAGAAATTCGCACGAAAGACTTTCTCAAAGGGCGAAATCAAACATACAAGATTGCCCTGAGGATCTAAAATACGACTAAGATTCGGTTTAAAACGAATCTCATAGTCATCATCAAAGAGTTGTGAAACAGAAAGAAGGTTAAAATGCAAGTTAGAAACAAGAGCAACAACACGTAACACAAAGTGCTCATTAACTCGCACAGACCCACGAGACATCACTTTACCTTTGCTATTGTCGCCGAAGGTGATAAACTCCTTTCTGGCAACTGGACTAAGACTGGAGAACCACTTGGCATTTCCGGTCATATGCCTTGAGCACCCAGAATCCACCAACCAAATGTCCTTCAATCATTTTACCTACATCAATAAAAAGACATAGGGTGAGCATACGATCCAACAATGGGGTGAGTAAAATGAGAAGTGTACCAGTGTTGGGCCGGCTGCTCAAAAGAAGGGTTAGTAGCTAAACCATTCCTAGCACACCTATGGGGAAAGCGATCACCACGCTGAGGAAAGCGTGGTCCACTAAGGGAAGAGCGTCCATCGCGATACTCAAAATATGGTGGGGGTAACGCTCAACAGCAAAGCCACCGCCACGGGGTCCTTAGCCCACAAAAACAGGCTCCCGTCGGGCACGTCCTCCTTGCGGCCTAGGACCTTGAGGCATTGGATCTATAGGCCTAGCAGCCTCCTCTGAACCTTCGACACACGTACATCATGGAAAGGATGGTACATGTCCGAATTGTTCATTTCCTTTGCACGGCGCTCCTCTCTCTTGCGCCGAAAGCAAAACTCCCTTAAGTGTCCATCTCTCCCACAGTGCTCACAATGGTACCTCACCGCTCTCATAGGGGGTTGTTGATACTCACGGTAGTGGGTGTGGATCACTTGGCCTTTTGTGGCATGAGCTCTTCTTGGATAGGTGGCATTGTGTCTAGCTTGTTCTTTAGGTGGTTGGGTTTAGAAGACCACACTTGTTTCTTTGGTGGAGCTCTCGGAGGTTCCTCATACACTCCATCTTTGGTGTTAGGCTTAAGAGGCTCTTTGGGTGGTATCTTGGTAAGTTTGGGAGTAGTGGTGGAGTTGGGCTTCTCACTCGGGTTAAGACCACTAGACTCTCCAATCTTGCCAAAATAAGCAGCACTCTCCATCCCCTGAGCAAAGCCTACACCCGGACCTCTAGCAGCACGCTTGAATTGGGCAATCATCATCCCAAGCTGCGGCTCACCACTAGACACTCATGACAAGATGGTCCAAAGGTATGTGCTTTCTTCCTTGGTTTGCATCTTGTCATGCTTCACGTTTGGAATTTCCATCTCCAAACCCTCACACGAAGCACACCTAGACACACACGTTCTATCCGAGCTGGCCTTCTCAAGAGACACAATCTTGGCATTCTTCTCTGCCAACTCGGATTGCAAGCCTGCGCAAGACTTCCACACACCAAGCACGGAGGATCTAGCTCTAAGCTCATCCACCTCTCCAACCAAGGCAACATACTTCCCCCTCAAAGTGAGAATGTCAGTCATGTGCTTGGAGCACATCTCACACTCATCCTCCTCAGACACGACGATGGTGGACTTGACAGACTCAAGCTCTTTCACTGCGTCCTCCCACTTCCTTCTAAACTCCTTTCTCTCCCTAGCGGCAAGCCTAAGTGGTTTATCTTGACTAAGCAGAGAGCAGCAGTAAGCTTATCAAACTCAGCAGAGAGTTCGTCAGGAGTTTGAGATATCTGGGAGGTGTCGTCGTCGTCGTCGTTCCGAGGAATCTCCTCCAGCTCGCCGTTGACCTCATCGCCGAGGGCCATGGTGCAGAAGCCCTCGTTGTCGGCGAAGAAACAGAGGCCGTTCAGCTTGTCCTCAATCTTCTTCTTCTTCTTGGACTCGTCATCGCTTGATGCAGCGGAGTCGTCATCCGAGTCATCGATGTCGCTAAGAGTGGCGAAGAAGGCACGCTGCTCGGCATGGGCCTTCTCCAAGTATTTCTCCTTGATGTACTCCTTGTTGAAGCCGCCCCTCCGCTTGTGCTTGGCGGGGACGTACTTCTTCTTGCGCTTGCCGGAGTCGTACTTGTGGCCATGGTCCGCCTTGCTGAAGACTTGCTTGTTCTTCTTCGGGCAATTTGCGATGAAGTGGTCCGAGCCTCCACACTCGTAGCAGCCACCATGTCCTCCTCCGCGATGATGGTTCATGCGGTTGTTGTGGAACCGCGAGAAACCGGTTGGCAAGCAGGGCCAACTCATCGTCCGCCATGAACTCCAGCTGCTCCTCTGTGACAGAAAGAAGAGATAACAAAGCAAAGCCTCCCGAGGTGTTAGCAGAAGAGCCAGAAACCAAGGCCATCGACGGGCTAGAAGGATTTTCATAAGAAGCCCTCGTCATGGCATCAATCTCACTGGACTTGAGCTTACTAAAGAGCTCGTCGCACGTGAGAGTCTCATAGTTAGGCGATTCGATGATCGCCTGAACCTTTGAGTCCCACACCGACCGATTGAGAGTGTGTAAAAGCTTGAGAGCCCTCTCATGATCATCGAAAGATAACAGCTCCTTGTTAGCCCTCATCCTGTTGACAATTACCTGAAAGCGAGCGAATAAACTTTTATGCTCTCGCCAGGCATGTGTCGAAAGTTCTCATACTCCCGCTTGTGCGACTCGTAGAGACGGGATTTGACTTGAGTGGTTCCCTCATGGAAGCACATGAGGGTTGCCCAAATCTCTCGAGCTGTGGGTAGGTGAGAAACGCGATCAAACTCAGACATGCTCAAACATGAGAAAAGAGCATTGCAGGCTCGGCTATTGGCATCGTGCTCATCGATCTGCAGCTGAGTCACATGAGCAGCCAAGACCACGTAATCAGCCTTGTTGCAAATCTCACCAGACAGAAGCACCCATACTCTGAAGATAGGCCGACATGCGTATCTTCCAATATGCATAGTTCGTCCCATCGAAAAAACGGTGGTTTGCCCACGCCGCGATCAATGTCGCCTTCAGTGGATCTGGAATCGGCTAAGGTGGTAGATCCTTAACCCGCTCCGATACCAATTGAAGGACCGAAAGTGCTACCCAAGGCGACCAGAGGGCGGGGGGGTGAATGAGAGCTTCAAATTTCTTTCAAAATGTTGAGGCCTCTGTCCCAGAAAATCAACCCCAAGAACAAAGCTAAGACGCGTGATGTCCACGACCCAGAGAGTGGGTGTATGTTCTCTAGGAACACAGCGGGACACCACAAAAACTTCCTCACCCAAGTTCACGCAAGTCAACTAGTGACAGGATGGACTTTGGGTAACCTCAACCTCCCCCGAGCAACGTGAGGGGGATTCAGGCTATTTTGCAAAGCGGGACACCCGATTTCTATAGAGCACAGAAGCCGGGAATCCAACGCAAAAGACAGAACTCAAATCCAAGGCCAAACGAACAAGCTACGAATAAATCAGTGCAGAACCAGATGCATCAGACGCTGGGAGCGTCCGATGTGTTCACGTCGGACGCGTCCGATGTGAACAGGACCTTTCTGGAACCTTACTGAGTAACCATCGGACGCTGCTACAGTAAAAGCTTAGCGTCCGATGTAGGGCAGGCGCGTCCGATGAGAATAGTAGCGTCCGATGCCTAGACACCTGACGCGTCCGATGCAAAATGAGGGTTTCTGGAACCTTACTGCATGACCATCGGACGCTGCACTGTAGCGTCCGATGTCAGCGTCCAATGCCCCTTAAAAAACACAGAATCTGACATGTGGCAATGGCGCGTCTGATGTGATGAACACAGCGTCTGATGCCCTCGTGCTCAACGTCCGATGCTCCCGAAACTGCATTGTTCTTCCGTGAATTCAACCCGATCTCCTCCGAATCAAAAGCTCTAAGGCTTAGACTTGGTATGGGGAGTTCTAAGGATGTTAGTGAGCTACCCCTAAGAGATCATGGCTCGAACCTAACTCCAAATCGGTGAATTCGAAGAAATCGAGGGCAAAGAGGTGAAAACCGATCCAAACACGAAAACTGATCGATCTACTTGCTTGTGAGGTTTGAGTTAAATTTCTTTGGTCGAAATGATCCCCTCACAGTAAAGAACAAGTTGATTCAAACGATTTTGCAAACGGAGCAACGTGGAGAGAGATCGATCGACGGGAAACTTGAGGAGAAAAGCAAAACGCGAAGAACAACACAAGAACGCGAATTACAACCTCAATTGCCAGCCGAAATTCGTCCCCACGAGGAGACAACGGGAATCCGGTCCCGTTTCCGCAAAATCCAAATACACAGAGGTATGATTAAACTGTCTCTGCGGATCTCATTAGCTACAGCAGGGAATGGGAGAGCAGGAAACCCTAGAGTGAAAATAGCAATGACTGAGATAGTCTGGAGGGTGGGGTTACCTCTCCTTATATAGCCTAATACAATTATTCCTCTTCTACCCCTACTGCTAATGAGCGAGCAGGCTAACCCTAAGAGTATTCCTGACCAACTTGAAGTTGATGGTGATCCGACGTCCACGCCCGCACAACTGGTAGCTTCTCCTCGACGCGATCTCACCGATTGTCGCCACGTGTCGCCACCTCTCTGCTCCTTTTCACGGACCTCCCCCGGTTTTGAGGCTGAAACCGGGAAACTTGGGCCATCCCCCGGTTTTGAGGCCGAAACCGAGAAACCTGTCGTCCGTCGCCTGAGTTTTGTGCCCAAACTTAGAAACCCGCCAGCAGCTAGGTTTTGAGGCCCAAACCTGAAAACCGTTCTCAGCCCGAGTTTTGTGGCCCAAACTCGGAAACCGGCCGCACCCAGGTTTTGAGGCCCAAACCTGGAAACCGTCCACTCGGTGGTTTTTCTGTGGCTCAACCACCAAACCGAGCCATAGAGGGTATGCACCGCCCGTGCACCCCGTCCACACGCAAGTCTTCACTTGTCGCTGTCCCAGGCTGTCAGCCACCACGACCGATCCTCAGGTCACCGGTCCGTCAGTCCAAGCCTCACGTTCGCCCTTCACCGCTCCGGGTCCATCGGCATGATACGTCTCTACTTGACCTTCACCTTGCCTTTGATCACCGTATCCGTGCTCAACATCTGCACAGCACAAATTAAAGAACATGCGCATCATACCAGTTGACAATTACTCATCTCACCCATGTATCCGCACGAGCCGCGCATACGCTTTCCCTTCGCGTGCTGCGCTGCGGTGCTGCCTCTCCCTCGACCCACTTCTCATTGCTGCACTAAGAGCGGGCTAACGGATAGAGCCACGTCGCCTGTTAAATTGATAGCCATCAGATCGAGCGCTCATGAGATCTGGTCCGTCCGATACGGGTCGGTTGGGTCTCGTACCCGCTTATTGTCGACCCGAGCCATCGCGAACCTTCGTGGGCCGATCCTTTGACCGCTTCTCGCCTCTACTCCTGCACCTGCGTCCTCCTCCCGGTGCGGGCGCGTGCAGGCAGCTACGGCCACACGGCGCGGGCGTGGGGCTCGGGCGCGCCAGCTCCGGGCGACCCCGCCGCGGCGTCCCCAGCCGGCGCTACAGGCAGCGAAAGGGCGAGCGGCGCCCGGCGTGGCGTCCCCAGGCAGCGCTACCGGCAATGAAAGGAGCGGCGCCCGGTGCGGCGTACCCAGGCGGCGCTACAGGCAATGAAAGGAGCGAGCGGCGGGTCGGGCAGATGGCGGAGCCGGAGGCAGCTAGCAGCACGGCGCTGCGAGCCGGACGTGCTTCTTGACGTGGATCTACGACAAGGTTTGCTAGCTAATAAGAACTTGCACATTTGTACTAATCTATGCATAAACTTGTGAAAATCGTAGAAAAATAATTATAGATCCAAATAATGTGAAATAATTTTTGTTAGATTCATAACTTTATCCTCTACCCGTGGAAAATAGGAGTATATGTTACTCTAGCCAAAAATCTTTATTTATAGAATGTGTAGAATTTGATAAATGCAAAAAAATTCCTAGGCTCTGCAAATTGCAACACCGATTTTATTGGAACTGTTGTGATATAACCTTTTCTGGAGAAATGCATATGCACAACCATCTTTGCATTATAATGATTTATATGCTTTAGTTGCCTTATGCCCTTATGTTGCGAAAAAAATAAATTTGTGTAGATATTAAATATTATCTTTACATCATGTCATGTTGATTAGTTTGACAAAGGACCACTTGTACCTATGGGTATCATGGTTCCTCACAATTTTTATATACTCAAACTCTGATTACAGCTAATTGGTTTTACCAGAGTTGTTTGGTTTAGCAAGTGTAGAATGTAACAGTATTAACATCTAGGTCAGCTCCTAGAATCCCAGTTGACTGCATCTAAAAATTGATTGCATCTTGGTGTGATCATACGTGAATGATTATTTTGCCTATGCGATCTTGGTCTTAAGGCATAAATCAGAACAAATAACTTGTATGTATTGTGTCCTTTGTCAGTTCTATTCTATATGCGGTGAGTGGCTCGGGCGAGGGAGTATGAGGGGTTCACCGGTCTCGGCCTCTGCTTCGACTACAACGCGATGAAGCTATGAAATGGAGGCTTGTGAACCTATACTATAAAATTTGAGTTTTGCTCTTAGCTCACAAGTTATAGATCATGGTGCTCAGTTTCGTTGGCTTTGGGTTTTGGTAGTTGGTGGACTTTCACTTTCTTGGTGTTTTAACACCCTGTGTTGTGATGAACTCTGTGTTTTTTCACATTAGTTGAAAGACGGAGGCTGTGGTCCTAAAATTCTAAAAAAAGATCATGTGGTGCTGGTTATGCGTTATCCTCACTGTTTTGGTCTATCTTTTGACTAGCCTCCTAGTAGCGCTTAGAATGCCTCTTATCCAGATGCTGCAAGGCCTTAATCTCGTTTCTTTTAAGTAGGCCTATTATTTCTAAAGTTAAATCTTACTCCAATCTAAAAAGAAAGGTTGTTAATTTATCATTCACCTCATCTAAAGTTTAAACTTCTTAATTCCAATACTAGATGGCGTGTGTACATACCAAAATTAGGAAACTAATTTTTCACATTTTCACCACTACTCTTAAACAATACTGGCAAGCATATGTTTTAGATAACAAAATTAACAATTCCGCTTGGGTAACACAGAATAGTACTGTTGGCGCAAAAAGTGGCGCACTGCGCCAAGCACACGGCAAGCGGAGAAGCTGGCTTCAATCGTGGCCCGGGTGCTCAGAAGTCCGGTGCGTGCCAGTCAGTTTGCCCTGCAACTAAAAGGGAGATAAACTGTTAAATACAAAGCTGGAACATGCCGGGTATGACCAGACAGTTCCAAGATGTACGGCCCTGAAGCCACTTACGACGACATATAGCTATGAAAGCTATCTGCCAACAGGTTTAAAGATTATTCGGCAATATGAACAGAGTTACGTGAATAACAGGTTGCCGAACACGTTTGCATGAGAATCGTACTTGCATGACGTATTATATAAGTTAAAACTTAACCAATCTCGATTGTACAACCGAGTTGGGATCCATGGAGATTGAACATACAAGCTAAGCATGACTAAGCTAATCTAAAGCCTGCGCCTGCCGCACGACACCTAGCCTTGTCATAGATCAAACACACTTAACATGCATGAACCCTCACCACGTGGCAATCCAGATACGATCCAATCGGCTATTACGAACAATAGATCTACTGCATAACAGACTTTCAATAAAAACGTAAGAACAGAGCAGATCTATAAAGATGAAGCCGAACCGAACGGTATCTAGATTGGGCAAAAGTGTTATGATGAAATAAACATAACAAAACATAACACAAGGTAACTTAATGAATCTATCAGATTGCCAAATCTAACAGAGCCGATAACTATCTTTTTCATGTCTCAATCCGCCGCACGATACAAGCATAACAAAACCTCCCGTCATAAGCTTAAATCCGCCGCACGATACTAAGCTTAACGTACGAGACTACTTGCACCATATCTAAATCCGCCGCACGATACTAGACATGATAACAAGGTTGCCGGAACTTACGGAGGTCGACGGATCGATGGCCCCTCTCGAAGAACACGACGACACGACTTGGACTCGAAGACGGCGCGGGGCCGGGTTGGTTGTATTGATTGTGAACAGCTTTACAATAGTCTCAGGGTTTATATTTATACCCTGGTTCCTACGAGTCCTAGGAGGACACGATTACAATGAAAATTAGGAAACTATCAAAACATGATGCCTTTTGCTCCAAGCTTCCTTTAATAACCGGCACGCGCTAAAATGACGAGATTCCCATCGCTAAATCTTCTTGACATGCCGTATTCGTCGCAAACCGACTTGGCTTGAGAGTAACCGACCGTAGCGTTACGTTGCCGAATCTGCTCGCCGTTGACTAATCGCTTTCACAGCCTTGCCGAATACATTGAGTTAGCCGACCGCATCCGCCGTCTGCCGAATCCTTCAAGCGGCGGCGTTCGCCGAATCATCATAGTGCCGGTCCACTTGTCATAGTGCGAAAACTCGGTGTTAACACATGCCCCCTAATTTTGGGATAAATGTTTTATTCTAAAATTCATTTTCTCCTTTTCGCACCACTGTAGAGTCTCTGGAAGCATCCGACTTCCACGTCATTAATCATCACAGCTGCCGACTCGCCTCCCGATGCACTCGAGATCCTTTAAAACTTCCTCTCTATTCCATTTCGGCCTGAACTTCCCGAATTCCTCTGTTCAGCTTCTTCATCTAGAAAAACCCTCTCTTCTCTTGCCCTGAACCGGAAAATGTCTTCCCAAGCAAGCCATTACAGTCTCGAGCTCGGCGACACCAGCACTTCTAAGAGAAGGTTGCTTCTGCTTTGATCTTTTCGCTTTGGATATTTATGCCTCATTTTGTTTCCCCTTCAGGAGGACTGGCGACGACCTCACCGAGGACCTGGCTCAGAAGGTTACAGACCTCCAGTCTGATCTAGGAAAGAAGAATCGGGAGATTATTCAAATCTCTCAGGAGCGCGATACCTTTCGGGAACAAGCCATCGGTAAGCATCCCTCAACTGTCCTTTTCTTATCCCTTCCTTCTGCTTGACCCCTTTTCTTCAGCTCTGGAGACTAGGCTCCACTCCCTCGAAGCCGCTATTGCCGACCTTGCTACTTCAGCCAATGTGTCAGGCACGGTGGCTCTAAGGCAGGTGAATGAGATCAAGCGGGTCCTTCCTGACATTTCTAGGGCCGGCATGGGCTACGGCGCAGCACTTGCTTTCAATGCCGTCCGGATCCATTCTGGCGCCGACTATCGCCATTTTGACGTTTGTGAGCGAGGACTAGAATTTAGGATAGCACTTGTTGAGGATATGAAAGAAGCCGGAACAGACTTGGCCGACTCTTTCGATTCTGATCTTCCGATTAGAAATAGAATGACATGGACGAACTGATCCTTCATTTGTAATCGACTTGTTGTGGATAAGAAGTCCTTTTATTTTCTTGAAATCAATCTGTGACTGATCTTTCGGAATCAAGGGCTACTCTATTCCATGTACTTGGCCATTTGTAACATATCTGCATTTTGCATCCAATCGGTTACCGTTCTGATGACATCGTGTTTAACCGTGTGAACCTGTTCGGCAATCTGGCCAGTGTTTGTCTCGAACATCTAAATCGGCAGTTTTGCCGAAGACAGGCGCTCTATTCCCCGCCGAACACGTACGTGAGTGCACTCAGACGGCCTGCGCAGCCCATTACTGTAGAGCCCATCTTGGGAAGCGGAAAAACCCCAATCCGTCGGTTGATATTCGACATAAATCGTCCCTGGAGGCCTGCCTTCTCCCAATCTTGCATCCGCTCCTTTAGTACTCTCGCCGCCTCGGCTTCCTTGTTCGTTCCGCCCCAGAAAACCCTAACTTCCGAGTGCAATGGCGAGCCATGATGACCGCGGCAAACGGCGACCGAGGAGGCCGAAGGGAGCCGCGCTCGGCGCCTCCGTCAGCGCGGGTAGGACTCCTCGCTTACGTCCTTTGTGGCAGTTTCTTGAAAACCTCGCTCACACTCTGTTACTGCTTGCCGACAGGGTCCCCGTTATCTCTTCCGCCGGCGGGCATGCCCGGCCTTCTCCAGCGCAGGGAGGCCAGAGGCTCCACCATCGGCTCGTCGAGCTCCTCCGACAGCCTCTCCTACCACTCCCATCCTTGGGAGGCGAGCCCGGACCGGGACTCCGACGGCGGCCTCTACGACCACAACGACGCTTTGAACTTCATGGCGCTGCGGGACGAGTCCCGGGAAGAGCTGGCCGCCGTCTCGAAGCAGTACGGGATCGATCAGCTGGAGTGGGAGGACCAGCGCCGGCAGTTCTGCGACGCAATCACGGGTATGACACCCAATCCTAGATCGGCTTTCGGTCGTTCTTGTTGATCTTTTAACCGATCCATTTCAACTCGTCGTTCATAGCACTGTCTGAAGAGCTGGAGCGCCTGAAGATGGCGGCGAACGCCGTCGCAGACCGGGTGAACGCCCAGGGCGACACCGCCGAGGCGCGCCTGGCCAATGTACACGGCCGCGTCGAGCAGGTCGCCCTGCAGGGTGTGCACCATGGCGTGGCGCTGGGGCTGTCGGCGCTAACGGTCCGCACGGAGGAGGACTTCTCCGTGACGCCGGTTGGCTTCCCCGGCGGGCATGTCCGGAGGACGTCGAGCAGATCGACGATTTCTGGACTCCTACGAGGATCATGCTCGCGCCCTCGCCGCAGTCACCAATCCGCAGACGGTCATCAACAGGATGTTCGGTAACTGATCTGCATTTTGCACTTCCCCACTATGAACAATGTTCTATTCTGCTATGTCATGCGCACAATCTGTTCTCCTGTCCTGCGCTTGTTGAGCGTTTGATTTATCTAGCCGATTGCACAGCACCGCGTGCACTTGGCCCTGTATTTCTGCGTTTTTTGTGCTAGAGGCGACACATGCCGTGCCGGTTTTTTGTTCTAAGGGCGATAGACTCTATCGGCCATTTTTGTGCTAAGGGCGATACAACCTTGTATCGGCCGTCGGTGCCCGCTAGTCCTTGATTCCGTTATGCACCGACCTCCACGCTAGGATGAAATCTCTTTAGATAACGTCCATTAATTGCCCTAGCAAACTCTTCTCCTTGGAGGGTTTTCAGAATGTACGCATTACCCGGAGCACGTCTCAGAATTCGAAAAGGCCCTTCCCAGTTAGGGGACCATTTGCCGAATACCTTGTCTTTGGTACCGATTGGCAAGATAATTTTCCAAACCAAGTCTCCTCTTCGAATCCTTTTTCTCTCACTTTCGAGTTGTAGTACTTGGCAACGCGTATGTTTCTTTCAATATTTTCCAAGGCCTTGAGACGAATCAAATGCAAATCCTCTAGCTCATCCATCATCAAATCCTTATAATTCTCTTTAGCCAGATCGTTCTGCAATGTAACTCGTCTTGACCCCGACTGCAACTCCCATGGTAGCACTGCGTGATGCCCGTAGACCAACTCGTATGGCGACGTCTGAGTCGACCCATGACAAGCCATTCGGTAGCCCACAAAGCTTCGTTGAGTACCAAGTGCCACCTTTTAGGTTTCTCTTCGATCTTCTTTTGAATGATTTAATCATGATTTTGTTAGAAGCCTCTGCCTGTCCATTGGCCTGTGCATAGTAAGGAGAAGAATTATAGAGTTTAATCCCCATCTCTTCGGCAAAGTCACAAAACTCCGAGGAAGTGAACTGAGTTCCCTGATCGGTAGTGATGGACTGAGGAATGCCGAATCGGTAAATGATATGCTCCCTGACGAAAGACACCATGTTCTCTGACGTCACCTTCTTCAATGGGATGGCTTCAACCCACTTAGTGAATATCCGTGGCCAACAGACAAACTTATGTCCTTTGCTAGATGGAGGGTGAATCTGGCCGATCAAATCAATGCCCCATCCTCTGAAAGGCCAAGGCTTAATGATCGGATTCATGGCCGATGCTGGAGCCCTTTGCACATTGCCGAATCGCTGGCAATCCTGACAACCTCTGTAGTACTCAAAGCAATCTTCGAGCATAGTCGGCCAAAAATATCCAGTCCTCCTGATTAACCATCTCATACGGTGAGCCGACTGGTGTGCACCACATACGCCTTCGTGCACCTCATACATCAGTTTCCTAGCCCCGTCTTGGTTCAGGCATTTAAGCAAAACCCCATCTATGGATTTGTAGTACAATTGATTGTCCAAGAGCGTGAACTTAAGAGCCTTGTACCTGAGTTTTCGGGAGACTTTCCTGGATGGGTCCCTGAGGTAATCGGCAATGTTGTCTCTCCAGTCTTCAATTGCCTGATTATCACTTGGGACTGCTTGATCACCTTCTGGGGTTGTTTGCTCTCCCTCAAGTGCAAAAATGTTTTGATTCTCCCTATACCCGGATGCTGCCTGAGCCAACTGGTTTGCTTCTTCGTTTTGCCCCCTAGGAATATGTTGCAAGGTTGCCGATCGAAACTGTCTGAGGAGCTCTTGGCAACCTTCGAGATATTCCTGCAGCGTGTCGTTCTTGCACTCGTATTTGCCGGTCAATTGCTTGATCACCAACTCCGAGTCACCGAAGATCTCCACGGCGTCTGCCTTAATGTCCACAAGCAACCGCAGCCCTCGGAGCAGTGCTTCGTACTCTGCTTGATTATTAGTTACCGGGTACTCGATCGGTATAGAGTACTTGAAGGGTGCCCCCTTGGGAGAAATCAACACGATCCCGACTCCACCACCTTTGCTGCACGAGGATCCATCAAAAAACAATGCCCAAGGGATAATGGTTACCATGTTAGCATTAGGATCACGGTGGTGAGTGACAAAATCAGCCATAATCTGGCCTTTAACAGCCTTTGCCGATTCAAAACGCAAATCAAATTCAGAAAGGGCCAAAACCCATTTGCCGATCCTTCCACTTAAAATCGGCATTGATAACATGTGCTTGATTACATCAAACTCTGATACTACCACGCATTCGGCATTCAGTAGATAGTGCCGAAACTTGGTACAGGAATAGAAAACGCACAAGCACAACTTTTCCGTAGCCGAATACCTTGTTTCGGGGTCCAGTAGCTTTCGGCTAAGATAGGCTACGACTCTCTCTTTCCTTCGAATTCTTGCATGAGGGCCGACCCTATTGTTAGGTTGTCGGCCGCCACGTACAACTTGAAAGGCTTGTCGAGTTGTGGAGGAACCAATACTGGTGGTGCCTTCATGTACTCCTTGATCTCATCGAAAGCCTTTTGTTGCACGTCACCCCACACGAACTCCTGATCTTTCTTGAGCTTCAACAGTGGAGAGAATGGTAACACGCGCTCGGACAAGTTGGATATGAACCTCCTGACAAAGTTGATCTTTGTTGTTTCGGGGACCGAGATCCCGAAACAGCGGGTTGTCGCACGAACGAAAGCCCAAAGCGAAAGCGGAAACCGAACGGTAAAACGGGAAAATAGATGAAGTGAACAGTGTTCCTCCCCCCCTCTCTTTGAGAGTACCGGAGCCTTTTATATTGATCTCAGACCGGTTAAAAGTACAAAAATGCCTTCCAACCACTCTGCCTTAATTACAAAAAGGCCCTCTCCTAATCTACCTTGCGGCTTCTCTGGCTCTCCGGGCCCGAAGGGCATCACCGTAAATACACGCGGGAGCGAGGCGGTCTGCGCGCCCGTCCGTCAGACCTGTGGGCCCCCTCCATGTCATGATCCGGAGAACCCTGCGGTAAGGAAGCACACGGCCATGGCCAAAAGGAATAATCGAAAACCTGTTGTTGACATTCGGCTTTCGCTCGAAAGCCCGATCGGCGCGAAGGCACGCCGTTGACATTCGGCTTTCACACGAAAGCCCGACCGGCGCGAAGGCACGCCGTTGACATTCGGCTTTCGCTCGAAAGCCTGACCGGCGTGAAGGCACGCCGTTGACATTCGGCTTTCGCTTGAAAGCCCGACCGGCGCGAAGGCACGCCGTTGACATTCGGCTTTCGCTCGAAAGCCTGACCGGCGTGAAGGCACGCCGTTGACATTCGGCTTTCGCTTGAAAGCCCGACCGGCGCGAAGGCACGCCGTTGACATTCGGCTTTCGCTCGAAAGCCTGACCGGCGTGAAGGCACGCCGTTGACATTCGGCTTTTGCTCGAAAGCCCGACCAGCGCGAAGGCCCTGAAGCCCGCCTTGTTTTCGCGCGAAAGGCGGGCCCGTGAAGCCGCCTGCCTTCGGATTTGACCCTCGCGATCTTGACGCTTTCGGTTCTGATGGTGAAAACCTTACCAGGCGAAAACGGGTAGCTCACGTCCGGGCTACCGCCCCAACAATAGCCCCTCAACGTCATCCTGAGCGAAGTCACGGGTTGACGTTGTCTGCTCGTGGTACGCCGCCCGCGAAAGGATAAGCGGAAATGGCTTCCTGTTTTCGCCTGTCCTTGACGCATTTTTAGGGTTTAAGGTTTTGGATTTAGGATTTAAGAGATGCCTCAGTGCGCAACGGTTGGCGTTCTGATTGCGCGACGGTTGGCGCTTCGAAACACGACGGTTGGCATCTCGAGACGCGACGGTTGGCATCCCGAGACGTGTTTAAAGCGCCTCCTCGTGCTCCGAGCCGCTCCGTACTTCTTGGTTTCCGTTCCACGCCCGCGCGCGTGGGTATAACAGGGGGCTTACCCCGCGCCGCCAGAGTCTGCGCGCACTCTCTAGCTGCTAGAAGAAAGACGGAGGAGGCGTGATAGCAAACGTGCGGCCCTGGGCGAATGCGAAGGGCCGATTATAAAACAAGAGCCGGAGGACTATTCGTTTTCGCCTGACGCTCGTAGATACAACATGTCCCTTGTGCGATGAGGGACACTTAGTTTTTTTTTTTTTTTTTGCACTGCGACTCTTTTTGTGAAGTGTAACTTTCGCTTTAATTAAGCTTTTATTTTTTTGTTCATTGCGCCCTCTTCTTTCGAGTGTTGGAATGGTGAGCATGCGCTTTCGGCGACTGGGCATGCACTTTTTCGCGCGCGCGGGGGCTTCCAGTACGAACCCCTCGGCCGATAGCATAGACGCGCCGCCCCCACACACTTAGGCAAGGGGCGAAGGTTTTCGCGCGAGGGAGCTTTCGGTGCGAGCCCCTCGGCCGATAGTATACAACGCGCCCGCCCCCAATCACTTAGACGAGGGGCGAAGGCTTTCGCGCGAGGGAGCTTTCGGTGCGAGCCCCTCGCCGAAAGTATAAAACGTGCCCGCCCCAATCACTTAGACGAGGGGCGAAGGCTTTCGCGCGAGGGAGCTTTCGGTGCGAGCCCCTCGGCCGATAGTATAAAACGCGCCCGCCCTCAATCACTTGCGAGGGCGGTGGTAGCATTCGGGCGAGGGAGCTTTCGGTGCGAGCCCCTCGGCCGATAGCAAAGACGCGCCCGCCCCCACTCACTTAGGCGAGGGGCGGTAGCATTCGCGCGAGGGAGCTTTCGGTGCGAGCCCCTCGGCCGATAGCAAAGACGCGCCCGCCCCCACTCACTGAGGCGAGGGGCGGTAGCATTCGCGCGAGGGAGCTTTCGTTGCGAGCCCCTCAGCCGATAGCAAAGACGCGCCCGCCCCCACTCACTTAGGCGAGGGGCGGTAGCATTCGCGCGAGGGAGCTTTCGGTGCGAGCCCCTCGGCCGATAGCAAAGACGCGCCCGCCCCCACTCACTGAGGCGAGGGCGTAGCATTCGCGCGAGGGAGCTTTCGTTGCGAGCCCCTCAGCCGATAGCAAAGACGCGCCCGCCCCCACTCACTTAGGCGAGGGGGTAGCATTCTCGCGAGGGAGCTTTCGGTGCGAGCCCCTCGGCCGATAGCAAAGACGCGCCCGCCCCCACTCACTTAGGCGAGGGGCGGTAGCATTCGCGCGAGGGAGCTTTCGGTGCGAGCCCCTCAGCCGATAGCAAAGACGCGCCCGCCCCCACTCACTTAGGCGAGGGGCGGTAGCATTCGCGCGAGGGAGCTTTCGGTGCGAGCCCCTCAGCCGATAGCAAAGACGCGCCCGCCCCCACTCACTTAGGCGAGGGGCGGTAGCATTCGCGCGAGGGAGCTTTCGGTGCGAGCCCCTCAGCCGATAGCAAAGACGCGCCCGCCCCCACTCACTTAGGCGAGGGGCGGTAGCATTCGCGCGAGGGAGCTTTCGGTGCGAGCCCCTCAGCCGATAGCAAAGACGCGCCCGCCCCCACTCACTTAGGCGAGGGGCGGTAGCATTCGCGCGAGGGAGCTTTTGGTGCGAGCCCCTCAGCCGATAGCAAAGACGCGCCCGCCCCTACTCACTTAGGCGAGGGGCGGTAGCATTCGCGCGAGGGAGCTTTCGGTCCGAGCCCCTCCGCCGATAGCAAAGACGCGCCCGCCCCCACTCACTTAGGCGAGGGGCGGTAGCATTCGCGCGAGGGAGCTTTCGGTGCGAGCCCCTCAGCCGATAGCAAAGACGCGCCCGCCCCCACTCACTTAGGCGAGGGGCGGTAGCATTCGCGCGAGGGAGCTTTCGGTGCGAGCCCCTCGGCCGATAGCAAAGACGCGCCCGCCCCCACTCACTTAGGCGAGGGCGGTAGCATTCGCGCGAGGGAGCTTTCGTTGCGAGCCCCTCAGCCGATAGCAAAGACGCGCCCGCCCCCACTCACTTAGGCGAGGGGCGGTAGCATTCGCGCGAGGGAGCTTTCGGTGCGAGCCCCTCAGCCGATAGCAAAGACGCGCCCGCCCCCACTCACTTAGGCGAGGGGCGGTAGCATTCGCGCGAGGGAGCTTTCGGTGCGAGCCCCTCAGCCGATAGCAAAGACGCGCCCGCCCCCACTCACTTAGGCGAGGGGCGGTAGCATTCGCGCGAGGGAGCTTTCGGTGCGAGCCCCTCAGCCGATAGCAAAGACGCGCCCGCCCCACTCACTTAGCGAGGGGCGGTAGCATTCGCGCGAGGGAGCTTTCGGTGCGAGCCCCTCAGCCGATAGCAAAGACGCGCCCGCCCCCACTCACTTAGGCGAGGGGCGGTAGCATTCGCGCGAGGGAGCTGGCTATATCTGCGAAATTGCTCATATTGCCGTCCAGCCGTATGCATGGCTTGGTTCATCTCCTCTTTGGTTTGAGATGAAGGTGCCGCTCGACGGAACTGCCCCCTACAGTTACCGGATTGGTGACGATAGGTGGACGCGATGCCGATGACACGATCATAAAAGCGAAAGTGTAGCTCCTGATGCTTCCTACTCGCATTTTCGATAATGAGCTGACTACCTGGAACTAACATTTTGAAGAGCCTCGGGTAGTTTAGGATGGATGGGAGGCTTGCACTTTGTTGCCTATTTATACTGCCTTGTCCATGGTACAGGACGGCCGCATTTACTCACCTGGTTGTATTTGTGATCACTTGGTAGGTGAAAGGTTAATACAACATTTACGTTTTAGCGGCTGTAAATGCTTGCCAGCTGTCGTTTGTTTTGCCCTACTAGGGCTGATGGGCTTGGTCTCCGCTACCATTCTCCCCTTTCGGTGATGGGGGGCTGGTTGTGCATAGCCCACAAGCTTTCGTTCGGCCCTCGTTTTGTCGGAGGGTCGGTTTGCTCGTGGCCCGCAGGCCTTCGTTCCGCCCTCGCATTTTATCGGAGGGTCGGCTTTTTCATAGCCCGCAGGCTTTCGTTCCGCCCTCTCGTTTTGTCGGAGGGTCGGATTTCACATAGCCCGCAGGCTTTCGTTCCGCCCTCTCGTTTTGTCGGAGGGTCGGATTTCACATATAGCCCGCAGGCTTTCGTTCCGCCCTCTCGTTTTGTCGGAGGGTCGGATTTCACATATAGCCCGCAGGCTTTCGTTCCGCCCTCTCGTTTTGTCGGAGGGTCGGATTTCACATAGCCCGCAGGCTTTCGTTCCGCCCTCTCGTTTTGTCGGAGGGTCGGATTTCACATAGCCCGCAGGCTTTCGTTCCGCCCTCTCGTTTTGTCGGAGGGTCGGATTTCACATAGCCCGCAGGCTTTCGTTCCGCCCTCTCATTTTGTCGGAGGGTCGGATTTCACATAGCCCGCAGGCTTTCGTTCCGCCCTCTCGTTTTGTCGGAGGGTCGGGTTTCGCATAGCCCGCAGGCTTTCGTTCCGCCCTCTCGTTTTGTCGGAGGGTCGGATTTCACATAGCCCGCAGGCTTTCGAGATTGTCGTTGGATGGAAGGGGTCTCTTTTGCCCTACCTCCTCGACATTCTCTTTTTATCACATTTTGTTGACGAATGTCTCAACCTTAAGCTTGGTTGATTTCGTCTTCTGCCGAGTTACGTGACGTTTTTTTTTTTGGGAACTACGGCTACTTTAGCAATGTGGCGGTTACCTTGCGCTGCAGCCTTTGCTAATTCGTCTGCCTCTACGTTTTCGCCCTAGGAATATGACGTAAGGTGAAACCCGTGAAATACTTCTCCATTCTTCTGATTGCAGCCAGATATTTGGCTCGTTCTGGTTCTCTTGCTGTGAAATCCTTTTCGACGTGACCAACAACGACTTGGGAATCCGACTTGACTACGCATCTTCTCGCTCTGATTGCACGGAGCTTTCATGATCCCAATAGCACGGCTTCATATTCGGCTGTGTTGTTGGTCGTGAGGAATTGCAATCTTGCGGCGAATCTTACCTTCGGTCCTCTTGGTGGCGTAAGGATCGCTGAGATTCCGGCTCCTGCCATTCCCCATGCGCCGTCACAATTCACAATCCACACGGGTTCCTCGAATTCGAGTGTTGTGTCGAAAGCGGCGGGAGTCCAATCTGCTATGAAATCCGCCAACGCTTGCGACTTGATTGCGGATCGGTGCTGGTAATCGATCACATATTCGTTGAGCTCTGCCGCCCACTTGCCAATTCGGCCAATAGCTTCGTTGTTGCGGAACAAGGCTTCCAATGGCTGAGCCGATAGGACTATGATGTGGTGAGACTGAAAGTAGTGCTTTAGCTTTCTAGAAGCCATTACCACCGTATATGCTATCTTCTCTAGTTCTGAGTAGTTTAGTTTTGCACCCGAAAGGGCCTCGGAAACTGCACTTACGGTGGTATGAGATGCTGCGAGATACACTAAGAAGCCAGTCTTCCTGTCAACTTTTGCGCTTGCTTTCGGTTTGAGGGTGGTTGCATATTGATGATTGCCGCTATCTTGTCAGGGTTGGCTTCAATTCCCCTTGCTGATACTAGACAACCCAGGAGCTTGCCTTTCTTGATGCCGAAAATACACTTGTCAGGGTTGAGCTTCAGACCGCTCTTTCGGAGATTGCCGAAAGTCTCGAGCAAGTCCGTTGATGATCTTCCTGTCTATCGCTCTTGACCACTATATCGTCGACGTAAGCCAACAAGTTTTTCTTTTGCTTTGGCTTTCGAACACTTTGTCGGTCATCCTTGAGAAAGTAGGGCCTGCATTCCGCAGCCCTTCCGGCATTCGCCGATAGCAGTATGTACCTGTAGGAGTGATGAAACTGGTTTTCTCCTCATCGTCAGGATGAAGCCAAATCTGGTGATAGCATTCGCCATTTTCCGTTCTTTTTTCACCAAGACGACATTCGCCAGCCATTCGGGATACTGGACTGGTCGGATTACTCCCGCATCGAGTAATCTTTGTACTTCGGCTTTCGCGGCGTCTGCCCTTTCGTTTGACATTTTTCTCAGTTTTGCTTTCTGGGCTTAGCACCGCTTGCGATGTTCAAACTGCGTTGGGCGAGATCTCTGCTAACGCCTTGCAAGTCGCTTGCTGATCAAGCGAAAATGTCATCATTGCTCGCAAGGGAGGATGCCAAAGCGTTCCTTTCTTCTTCCGGCATGCTTGACCCAATATGCACGGCTCTTTCGGGCCTGGAGGCCGCAAGCGAGATTCTTATCGTTTCTTCGGCTGCCCCAACCTTGCATTCCGACGTGTTGACGATAGCGTGCTCTTCGGTGGTTGTTTGCATTTCGTCTTTGTTTGCCACCTCATTGATAAGGCTGTAGCCTGGGGTTGGTTTCCCTCAATCCTTCTGGAAGCTTGCTGATCTCCATGTACGCGATGATGCCGAAAGGGGATGGCATCTTCATGCATAGGTAGCTTTGCTTAATGACGACGTCAAACCTATTGGTGAAGCCTCTGCCGAAAATGGCAGTGTAGGGATAGTCCATGTTTACTATGTCGAATGTCAGTGTTTCGGTGCGGACTCTTTCTCCTTC
>VDCT01000642.1:0-27174 GCA_009763385.1 Coix lacryma-jobi var. lacryma-jobi | reverse complement strand
GCGGTCATAGACCGAGTTTTCGCGCAAGCCAGCCGGAGAAAATTAAATGTTTCTTTTCGGTTTTAATTTCCAGAGATGCTTGTTATTTTTGTGTAGCCTGTTTTATCAATCCCAATGAAGTGCTTCCAGTTTTATTAGCTTTCTTATGAACTAGATCATATCATGGGAAAATATGAATGTATTTTGATAGCAGTTATTTACGTTTCGTTTATTTCAGTTTATATGCCTTTGTTTAGATAAATGATTATAAGTGTTTTATGGTGAGATAATTCCTGGGAAATTTTTGTGTAAGTTTATTATACTGTTTGGCACTGCTTGAAAATAATGATGCAATGTTTATGTAGAAAAAGTTACTGTTATAGTTAAAAGTCTCTTTTGCTGATTTTCTAGATAAGTGTTAAGGTGTTTAGTGCTGTGAAATAAAAATATGAAAAATTTGTATCAGTCTCGGTATGCTTGTAGAATCTAAGAAAAGTATGAACGTGCTCTGTTTATGGAAAAATTGGTAGTAGTGCCTTACAAACTTGCTTTTCGTATAGATCTTTAGAAATCATGGAAGAAAGATATGTGTTCTGGTCATGGGAACTTCCGGATAATATAAAATGTGAAGTAGAATCTGGGCAAAAATAGGAAAAATCAGAGCCTATGCCACTCTTTACAGTCAGGGTTTGGAAGATTGTAGCTTCAAAGTACACTTTTAGGCAGTTTACTTGTCATTTTGGTATCGCGCTCTGTCTATTTTTCTTTGGTCGAAACTTGATTCCAGGAGAGTCCACGCAAAGTTGGCTTTACCTTCTGGAATTTTAGGGGATTTTTCTGAGCCCAGGAAAAACCACTTGCAGTTCAACATCTGAGTTCCTTTGATGTATTTAAATAGAAGAAGAGTGAATACTAGATTTTGTTTTATAAATAATGAGATATGCCCCAATGTTACAAGTGTTCACACAGTTGCTCTTTGTGTTGCAAGAGGTTATTGCTTTTGCATGCCATTCATCTTGCACCGCATTATGAATTATATAATTCATCGCAAGCCAATAGGTCGACCCGCCGGAGCTTCACCCGAGAGGAGCTAAACGCCGCGGAGCGGAGATCCAGGACAGCTGCCAGAAGCCCAGAGGAAGTGACCCCCCGTCCACGACACTAACATGCCCGAGTGCCCCCTCCCCGAGCTCGGTTTGCAGCAAGGCAAGCCCCGGAGCATTCTAAGTCTCCACAGTTTTGCAATATTTACTTGAGCTGAAGGGGCTGACGCGCGGGACCCGTGGGTCAGCACGAACCCTTCGGCTCGGCGCACGGCGGGAAAAGCGATTCGGGCCGAGACTTGCTCGACAAAACCGCGGCCGAGGGGCTCGGCTCGGGCGAATCGGAAGAACGCACGCTCGTCCGAGCCTGGCGCGCGCGGGCATCGGGCGAGACGGAAACGCACGGCTCGTCCGAGGCCTGGCTCGCGGGCTCGGCGAGAGGACCACACGCACGCTCGTCCGAGGACCTGGCTCGCGGGCTCGGGCGAATCGGAAAACAGGCGCGCCCGTCCGAGGCCGGACTCGGGGGGGCTCGGACGAGACGTAAACAGGGGAGGGATTGTGGTCCGGTGATTTCTCGCCGTCGGTGAGGTCGCCGGTGGGAGGCTGGGCCCTGCGAACTCGTCTCGACGAGGCGCATCCGGCGGTACTGGTGGATTGCCAGCGCACGGCCGTAGCGTGCCGACGGCGAGCGGCAGCGCACGGCGGCGACGGCATCGCGCGGCTACGCCGTTTCCGGCGGTCGCCGGCTAAACTGGCGGGCGTGTGAGACTCAGTGAACCTAGAGGGGAGTCCTAGGGGTGATGGTTTGGCCGGAGGTGCGCTGGTGCGTGCTGGCCACGTGTGAGGTCCGCGATGGCGGCAATGGCGCTCGGCCGTGGTGAACAGAGGGATAGGGAACGGTAGCGTTAGGGCTAGTTGGTGTTCTCACCTTGCCTTGGCTTGGCGAAGCTGGAGGAGGAAGAAGGGAGGCGGTGGAGCTCGGGTCGGGGACGAACGGCTCCGGGCTCCGAGCGGCGCTGAAAAGCTTCCGCGGCGGGGCTCTTCGGACTTCGGCGTCGGTGGAGCTCGGCGGATGGCGCGGGGGTGCGCACCGTGTGTCCGAGACGAAGGCGGGGCAGTGGCCGGGGTTAATCGGCCGGTGATGGAGGTGGTGACTGGAATTTGGGAAGGGGCCTTGCGGCGGTGGTTGCAGCGAGCGGAGAGTGCTCAGTTCGCTTCGTGCGCGGGTGAGAGTGGGGAGCGAGAGCGAGAGTGAGTGTGCGAGTGAGTGAGGGAGTGGGAGAGGCGCTCGGGCTTTTGCCCGGCGGAGCGGAGGGGCGGCCGGTCGTGGCGGGGGCCACGGCGGCTCGGTCAGCGAGGCGGCGGCAGGCGGCTCGACAGACGAGGATGCGCGGGAGTGGCCGGCGAAGATCGCTGGCGTGCTCCGGTGGGAGAAGATCGGAGAGGGAGTGGTCAGCGTGGATTTGGCGCAGAGAAGGGGCGCCACGCGGCAAGCCGGCCGGCGTACGGCGCGGCCGTGTCGGGTGGCCGGCGCACGATGCGCGGGCGGGCGCGCGCGCGGGCGAGGCGGCGAGCGCTGGGCCGAGGCGGGGAAGTGGGCCGAAAGGCCGGATGGGCCGAAAGGTTGGCGCCGGGAAAGAAAATTATTCTTTTTCTTTTTCCAGAAATTTCCAAAGTTTGACTTCTCAAAAACAGTTTGAAAAACTCCAAACCAGGCTTTGACCCAATATAAAAGTTGCTCAAAATATTATTCTCTACAACTTTCATATAGAACACTTTTTCTGAAAACCATTTTTAAATCCTCCTCAAGAATAAAGCCAAAATCAAAGCATCAAGTCAAATAGAAATCCAATTTCAAATAAACAACAAAAGATCAAAGGCATACTTATACACATGAAACGATGCAATGCATTGCTTATGCTTTCTTAGTGGCTAAATGCAGTGCCTAATGCAGTGCTTGACACTAGGGTGTCACAGTCTGCACGAGGAGATCCACCGTAGGGAGAATGAGAGGAACCCCATCTTTCCCCAGGAGGATCCGGAGCCGAGTAGTTCTTCTAGTAGTTCTTCAGATATGTCTAGTGAGGATGGTGACGTTGGTGAGATCGCTAGAGAGTAGTCTAGGTCGTATGCTTAGCGCCTAGAGATCTTTTGCGTATGCTGGCACGCCCGATCTTTTGTTTTGTTATGGGCTGGATGTAAGCACGTGAGGCAGACTTATGGGATGTGTGTGAGACCTTGGAAAGTCCCATATGTATGGGCAAAACTTTGGATGTTATGTTATCTTTTGCATGAAGTGTTAAGTGATCTTGTTATGTGTTGATGCGATGTGGACTGAAATTTATTGTACCTCTGTCATTGTTTGGTGAATCGTTTTTCCGAATAATTTCAGTGGGTATGATTTATTGTTCTCTACAAGTTGCAACTTCGCCTAATGGTCGCTTACTATACTATATGCAGATGACGACAACTCGTAGTGGAGCGGGCGGTAGTGGTGGAAATGAGGACCCCAGGGAAAACCGCAATCCACCACCTCCTCCACCACCAACGGCTGAGCAGCTTTTTGCTCAATTTCTTGGAAGTCAGCGCAATATTGAAGCTTTGCTGAGGGAGAACTTGGCGCAAGGACACCAACGCCAAGAGCCAAACCAGTATAGTTCCTTCAAGGATTTCCTGGATACCAAGCCACCAATCTTCAAGGAAGCTATGGAACCATTGGAGGCAGAAGAATGGCTGCATACTCTGGAGCAGAAGTTCCGTTTGCTTAGGCTCACAGAAGAGCTTAAAGCAGAATATGCCGCACACCAGTTGCAGGGACCAGCCGGGATTTGGTGGGGACATCACCGCACCACCTATCCTGCTAATGTTCCTATCACTTGCAGAATGTTCACTGCTGCTGTTCGAGGTCATTACATTCCGCCAGGCTTGACCCAGATGAAGGTGGCCGAGTTCATGAACCTGACACAGGGGACTCGATCTGTTACGGAATACCATCACATGTTCAATTCACTGGCTCGTTATATCCCAGACTTCGTTGATACAGACGCTAAGAAGATTGCTAGTTTCAAGAGAGGCTTGAACACTAAAATGGGAAAGTCAGTGGGTACATCTTCCCGTACCAATTTCAATGACTTCATAAGTGACTGTCTAATTCAAGAGAATCATAACAACAAGCATGCTGCTAGCAAGGCCCGGAAGAGGACCTTTGAATCAGGATCATCACAACCCAGAGGACCACCAGCTCAGCGAAATCTGTATCGACCACCAGCGCCGGGGGCACGTTTTAGGCCGCCGCAGAAGAAGAATCAGCCACAAGCTCAGCGCAATCAGAAGCCATACAAGATAGCTGCTGCTCAGGCTCGTGGAGGTCAAGGCAGTTCTTCAGGGAACAAACCGTTGGTTCGGGGACCATGCTACAACTGCAACCAAGAGGGGCACTTCGCAAGATACTGTCCCTACCCAAAGAAGCAACAGACCAATTACCCCGCACGCCTGCACAACATGACCGCTGAAGAAGCTCGTGCTGGAGAGCCCGTGACTGCTGGTATGTGCCTTGTTAATCATCATCCTGCAGTCGTTTTGTTTGATACTGGATCATCGCATTCGTTCATGAGTAAAGCATTTGCACAAAAGCATGATCAAGAGGTGTCCGAAATGGATTATGGGTTTCGCGTAAGCTCTGTGGGGAGTAGTGTGTTGTCTAGGCAGATGGTTCGTGATGCAACCATCGACATCGGAGGGCATAAGTTTGGGGCTAATTTAGTAGTTTTGCCAGGGCTCAGTATGGACGTAGTCCTAGGAATGAGTTGGATGAGTATGTGGAAAGCGGTGTTGGACACTGCAGATAGGACTCTTACCTTGACCGATCCAAGGAGAAACAACAAGTTACGTATCTCTCTTCCTCGAGGGGCTGATTTTGTTGATCTATCTTGCACCTTATCTATAGAGGACCTGTCAAAAATTCCAGTTGTTCGGGATTTCCCAGACGTCTTTCCAGATGAGTTGCCGGGTTTACCGCCCAAGCGGGCTGTAGAGTTTACCATTGAGCTGTTACCAGGGACTGCACCGATCTCGAGAAGACCTTATCGCATGCCGCCCAATGAGTTAGCTGAACTCAAAACTCAGATCAAGGAACTTTTGGACAAGGGTTTCATTCAACCTAGTGTGTCAGAGTGGGGATGTCCAGCCTTGTTTGTTAAGAAGAAGGACAAGTCCTTGAGAATGTGTGTGGATTATCGACCGCTTAATGCCGTGACCGTTAAGAATAAATATCCGTTGCCACGGATAGATATTTTGTTTGACCAGTTATCCAGAGCCAAGGTGTTCTCCAAGATCGATTTGAGATCCGGTTATCATCAAATTAGAATCCGACCACAAGATATCCCAAAGACTGCTTTTTCAACCAGATATGGCCTATACGAGTATTTAGTCATGTCTTTTGGATTGACAAATGCTCCGGCTTACTTTATGAGTTTGATGAACTCGGTATTCATGCCAGAACTAGATAAGTTTGTAGTGGTGTTCATTGATGACATTTTGGTGTATTCTGAGAACCCGGAGGATCACGCAGAACATTTGAGGGTTGTTCTGACAAGGCTACGAGAGCACAAACTTTATGCTAAGTTTAGCAAATGTGAATTTTGGTTGAAGCAAGTACAATTCCTTGGTCACATCCTGTCAGAAGAAGGAATCTCTGTGGACCCTAGCAAAGTCCAAGAAGTAATGGATTGGGAAGCTCCAACTTCGGTTGGGGAGATTCGGAGTTTTCTCGGTTTAGCGGGATATTATCGTCGTTTCATTCCCGACTTCTCCAAGATTGCCAAGCCCATGACAAGTTTGCTTCAGAAGGATCAGAAGTTTGAGTGGACAGAGAAGTGTGAAACAGCTTTCTATACCTTGCGGAAACTGTTAACCACTGCCCCTGTCTTAGCTCAACCAGATATCGAGAAGCCGTTTGATGTCTTCTGCGACGCATAAAAAGTTGGTTTAGGGTGTGTTCTTATGCAAGAAGGCAGAGTGATTGCTTATGCTTCACGACAGTTGAGAAAACATGAGATAAATTATCCTACGCATGATTTGGAATTAGCTGCTGTGGTGCACGCTCTGAAGATCTGGAGGCACTATTTGCTAGGAAATGTCTGCAATATGTACACTGATCATAAGAGTCTCAAGTATATCTTCACTCAACCGGAGTTGAATATGAGGCAGAGAAGGTGGCTTGAATTGATTAAGGATTACAATTTGCAGATACATTATCACCCTGGAAAAGCAAATGTGGTTGCTGATGCTTTGAGTCGGAAGTCGCATTGTAATAACTTGAGGTTACAACCAGAGGACGAGTTTGGTCTCGTACACCCTGTGATCTTGCGTCACATCGAGCTACAGAGCACCTTAGTTGACCAGATTCTAGAAGGGCAGAAAACAGACAAGGGAATCTATTATATCAAAGAAAAGCTAAGGTTGCCACTGAACCCGTAAAACATTTCCGAGTTGATGATAAGGGAGTGTTATGGTTTGATAATCGCCTAGTGGTACCCAAGGATAGGGAACTGAAAAATCAGATCATGGACGAGGCTCATCTTTCTAAATTGTCTATCCATCCCGGGAGCACTAAGATGTATCAAGATTTGCGTCCAAGATTTTGGTGGACCAAAATGAAGAAGGAAATTGCCGCATATGTAGCCAGATGCGACACATGTTGTCGGGTGAAGGCTATTCACCTGAAGCCAGCAGGAACACTTCAACCTTTATCAATACCTGAATGGAAGTGGGAAGAAGTGAGTATGGATTTTATCACCGGTTTGCCTACCACTCAGAAGGGAAACGATTCGATTTGGGTAATTGTAGATCGTCTCACCAAGACCGCTCATTTCATACCAGTTAGAACTTGTTATCGAGCACCGGACTATGCGGAGATTTATATCAATCAGATTGTACGATTACATGGTATACCCAAGGTCATAGTTTCGGATCGTGGAACGCAGTTTACTGCACCATTCTGGGAGAAACTGCAAAAAGGGTTAGGCACTAAGTTAATCCATAGCTCAGCTTACCATCCTCAGACATCAGGGCAAACGGAAAGGGTAAATCAGATTTTAGAGGATATGTTAAGAGCCTGTGTAATTTCAGCAAAAGGATCTTGGGAGAAGTGGTTGCCATTAGCAGAATTTGCTTACAACAATAGTTATCAAGAAAGCATTCAGATGGCACCTTTTGAAGCTCTGTATGGCAGAAGATGCAGAACACCAGTAAGTTGGGTTGAACCAGGAGAACGTCGTTACTATGGAATTGATTTTGTCAAGGAAGCAGAAGAACAAGTGAGAATAGTTCAACAACATATCGCAGCGGCACAGTCCCGACAGAAGAGCTATGCCGATAAGCGAAGAAGGCCGCTTGAATTCGAAGTAGGTGACTATGTGTACTTGAAAGTATCACCCATGAAAGGAGTTAAACGTTTTGGCGTGAAAAGAAAGTTAGCGCCAAGGTTTGTAGGACCCTACAGGATAATGGAAAGGAGGGGAAAAGTGGCTTATCAACTACAGTTACCTGAACATTTGAAGGCTATATTCCCTGTATTCCATGTGTCACAATTAAAGAAATGTCTTCGAGTTCCAGAAGAGGAAGTACAACCGGCCAATATCAAGTTACAATCCGACCTTACTTACTCGGTAAAGCCATATCGAGTACTCGATGAGAAAGAAAGAGTGACTCGCGGAAAGGCCGTGAAGCAATATAAAGTATCCTGGAGTGAGCAAGACGACCGAGATGCCACTTGGGAAACGGAAGACTATCTAAAGGAAGTATATCCACAGTTTTATAAGGAATGGTTAGTAACTCAAATCTCGGGACGAGATTCCTTTAAGGAGGGGAGGGCTGTAACACCCCGGTGTTAAGCAATCCCTAATTGCATAATTTGGCATGGCATAAGCATAGCATCTCATCATTTCATGTGCATCTGTTTGTTGAATGCTTAAGTCCTTGTTTGGTCTCTAGTGTAACCTTGTTATGCTTTCTGTTTCTGACCAAGTGCCTTATAACAAAGTTGTAGATCTTGATGAAGGGAACAACTTTGCTTTAAAGCACTTTCTCAGAAAAAGCTTTTGAGTTAGGATTTCTTGCATTAGAAAAATGGTTTAGCACTAAATTTCTTTTAAACAACAGAATTTGGACTGGAGCCTTAAGGATGATTTGTTCCTTACAAAATTCTAAGCAACTTTGCTGTTGGGACCTTTTCCTAGTTCGGTCTAGTTTAGAAGTTATGGAGCATCAAAGTTTGAAGCAAAACTTCTTTAGTTTAATCCCAGTGGACCCCGCCTGTCAGTCTCTCCTTCTTCTCCTTCGCGGACGCCGCTCCCTCCGCGCCGACCGAACCCGCCTCGCCGCCGCGAGACCGCCTCGTTGGCCGGCCAAACCACCGTCATCGCCGCCCGTGGTTTGCGCCCGAACTCGCCACGTCGCCCAGGAGCTCGGGGCATGCTTGCCGCGTGGAGCGCGACACCTGACGCCGCCGCGCCCGGTCGGGAGCTCCCCCGACGGGAACTGGCCAGGTGCGATGCACCCAGGCACTTGTTCCTTTTGCCTTCGTCCGCCTTGCGCTTGCAAGCCAGAGAGCGTTCGCTCACCAGCGCGCCAGCCACTCCACCATCTTCTCCAGTTAGCCCGAACCGCCATTGCCGCCGAACTCCGGCGAGCGATTGCTCGCTACTCGCCGCACCGCCGTTCGATTCCTCCCGCCAGCTTCTCCGCCCTAATCTTCTCTTTCTCCGGTAAGGGTTGGTTTCCCCTCTCTTCCTCTCTAGCTGCCGGAACAGCGGACGCCATCCGCAAGCTTCCGCCATGGCCGCCACCGTGACCTTCACGTGGACCGGTCATCTCCGGCCATGCTACCCTAAGCTGAGCCATGTTCTAGTCTTCTCTACCGCCGTAGTAGCTTAGAGTTAGTTGGAGACCTCTCTTTCGCCGTGTTTCAGCCGGAACCGAGCCGTGTCGCCGCCGTGTCCGCCATGGACCGCCGCCGTGCATCGCGCCGGACAATGCCGGGGATGCCGAAGCCCGAGAGTTGCTCCAATAGGTCGCTTAGGTCTTGCTTAGGCTAGTGCTAACCTCGCCGAGTCGCAAGCCGCCGGGACGAGTTCCGCCGCCGAGTCGCAGAGCCGCCGCTCCGCCATGGCCGCCGTCGAGCTTGCTCCGGTATCCCTCTGGCTTAGCGAGTCAGCTAGTTGTGTTCGCCTCGCAAACCCGCACCCAATGATGGTCTCAGTGTCGCCAGAAGTGTCGCCGTCGACGAGCTAGGGCCGGTCAACGACCACGGCGCAAAACTCCGCCGTTGACCGCCGAGCCTGGCCTCGCGCGGTTACGTGCCGAGCTTGGCCTCGGAAGCTTGGTCACCCTGACCAGCGGGCCCCGACTGGCAGTAAGGAAGAGAGAAAGGGAAGAGCTTGAGTGCCGTAGGCCTCGGTAAGTCGGATGCGCCGAGCCTTCGCCTCGAGCCTCGATCGGGTCGGTTGTGTAAGCCTCGGTCGAGTCGAGCCAAGTCAAGTCTCGGTTGAGTCAGTTAGTCTCGGTTGAGTCAGTTAGTCTCGGTTGAGTCAGTTAGCCTCGGTCGAGTCGAGCCAAGTCAAGTCTCGGTTGAGTCAGTAGCCTCGACTGAATAGGTTAGCCTCGGCTGTCAGTGAGCCTCGGCCGAATCGGAGAAAGGTGTCTGAGCCTCGGCCGAATCGGTAAAATGCGTCGAAGCCTCGGACGAGTCGCGCCGGGTGTGCCGAAGCCGTGCCTTGTGCCTCGGCCGAAGTCCGTGCGTTAGGATTGAGTTCTCTTTTAAAATATGTTTTGCAGAATCCATGTAAAGGCTTCAAAAAATTCCTACAAGGCTCATTTTATGTCCAAATCCTGTGAAACAAATTTTGTTAGGTCAAGCATGTTTAGATCTATCAGTGAAAACTGTTGAATGCATTTTTGGTGATACTTTTATGTGTAGATGCATTTAATTTAGAAAAGTGCTGATAACTTGGTAAATGCATAACTAATTATGTATAAGTCAGAAAAATGTGATTCCAGTTTTGTTAGGTTTGTATGAATGTGTAGTTTCAGAGAAAAATATAATATGAGGTTATTCTGTGAATTAATTTGACAGTAGCTTGTAAAATGGGTAAATGTCGTTTCCTTGTTTATTTTGTAGTAATTAAAATATGAGGAGTATGAACCTGAGAATTTAAGCACATTGCTCTTGTACTAGGAAGCACAGCAGAAAAATAAGGAATCTGTTGTTTGACACTTTTTGCTAGGGTGTGTAGTTCAAAGGACCTTTCCATGAAGGAATTTGTCTTTTTCATAGAGGATGGAGTTTAAGTCCAAATGAGTTGAAATTTGGGCAGGGAGCTAGATTGGATGTTGTTAACTCCCAGTAATTTCTGTAGATTTTTGTGAAGCTGTCTAGGATAGGTTACTGTTATAGGCCTAATTAACTAGATTTAATTCTACGAATAATTAGAAGGTAATAAACCCGTTAAGCAACTTTGATGTGGTGACAACAAGACTTAATCAGTAGTATGTTAAATTAAATAAGGGAATAGCAGTAGATGACATGTGCTTATCTCCTGAATAGTTACTCCATGTTGCATCACCGTGCATCCCATGTGCATTCATGTTATTCATTCATGTACCGCATCATGCAGGGTCGGTAGTGGAAGCCCAAGACACGCCGGAGGAGCAGCGTCAGGAGGAGACAACCGAGGAGAGGATCCCGGAAGGAGACGCTGAGGACCTGCCGGAGTGCCGTGATCACCGCCCCGCCGACTTCGAGCGAGGCAAGCCCCGGAGCATTTTTCTCCTACGGTTTGCAAATTACCGTTTACAAGTTAACCTGATATGATTGTTGCATTAGGTTATAGGAGTTGTGTGATACCGTTGCTGCATTGATTATTTATCCTTGTCCACCTGCAAATATTATCTTGTGATCCCTGTTAGGTCTAGGCTCGATTACATGCTTAGCCCTGCTTAGACCGGTAAAAGTCGGGTGATTTCCTGTCTCCCGCATATAGGTGGATACTAAACATGTTTAGCCTCGTGCTATCATGGAATATAACCATGTGATAATTAATCTGAGACCGGGCGGGATGTAGGAGCAGCAGGACATGGGTTTTGTGTGCTAGTAGTCTCCCGTCTGTGTCGATTAGGACCCGACGAAGGCACACCTCAGTCATTTTGAACGCGTCAATCACTTAACGGAGCAGGTGCGGGTACCTCCCGTAAAGCCGAGTAAGGTGATTCGAGCCGGTGATGGAGACGTTGACGCCTAACACCCAGGGCCTTATATGTACCGTGGGCAACTATTCTGATCGACCTGGCATGGTCCGAGGGCAGGCAGGGCCTGATCGACCTGGCATGACCGTGGGCAGTTAATAGCTTGAGCGACCTGGCATTGAGATAACCCTCGGTGTAGAAGGGTCCATGGCCGTCCCGCGATTTGGGTTCTCGAACCTCCTGAATTGGTTGCCATCGGCCACCTGGCAGGGTGTGACGGGCGAGTGTGCGACATTTTATCCCCAGCTGGTAGGAATCGATTATAATCGCCATCGCTCCTGGTTAGTGAGTAACTTGACTGAGCATGTGTTACCGTAGTAATATATGGAACTAAATATGGTTATGGTTGGTGAATCTGAAAGGCTATTGATGAAATAGTCACTCTTGCTTGAATAAGTAGTCAAGTGTTTGCTCTAGATCAGGTGCAAATCTAGACAATCAGGTTGACTACATAAAATTGACTGCTAATGCTCTAATAATGATTATTTAATAATAAAATGCTTTTATGCAAAAAGGTAAGTGTGGCCAACCTCAGATACAGCCTTGCATAATCCTTGGTGTCAATTATTTCTGGTTTATGACGGGTAAGTCTAGCTGAGTACCTTCTCGTACTCAGGGTGCTATCCCTTGTTGTTGCAGATGGGCAATGTTTCTTCGGCTACTGCGAGAACTGTCTGTATCCCGTCGAGGGCAGTGACTAGACCATGGGCATGGTCAACCCTTATCTTTCCTGATGCTTTTGTGGACAGATCAGGCATATGGCACCGTATTGTGAACTAAGGACTTGTGTTTCAAAACTATGTTGCTTCCGCTTTGAATTCAAAACTATGGTTTGTAATAACTATCGAACTCCGATGTATTTGAACTATGTGCGAACTGAATGTACCTTGTGGGCATGTACGCTAATCTATTACGATCTTGGTTAAAGTTGAATGACTTGAAATCCTTCGAGATTTCCGGACTACCGGGTTTGTACGAGCTTAAGTACTTGTAATCTCTGTGAAAGCAGCGATTCGGTGCTTAATCTGGTGCAAATTGGTCAGTTCTGTCACATTGGACCCCTGCGGCTTTCGACACAGCTCTTGAGTTCGAGGAGCCGGTATGGATAGTGAATTGTGATGGCGCTTGGGGAATGGCTGGAGCCGAAATCTCAGCGATCTTAACCCCGCCAAAAGGTCCGAAAGTTAGATTCGCCGCAAGGCTGCAGTTTCTTACAACCAACAACACCGCCGAATATGAAGCAGTACTGCTGGGTTTACGTAAGCTACGAGCAATCGGAGCAAGAAGATGCATAGTCAAATCAGATTCCCGAGTGGTCATCGGCTAAGGCGAAAAGGAATCCACAACAAAAGAACCAGAACTGGCGAAGTACTTAGCAGCAATCAGAAGAATGGAAAAGTATTTCACAGATTTCACTCTCCGTCACATCCCAAGAGCCGAAAACACAGAGGCAGACGAGTTGGCCAAGGCTGCAGCGCAAAACCTGCCACTGCCACCAGACATGTTCTACCAGGTCCTCTCGGCCAAAGGTGTAAAAGAAGAGGAAGATCACTTGAGTTCAGTTCACGCCATCGCCAGGGATGACTGGAGGTTGCAGATATTCGCCTACTTAGCTAGGACATATGAGCCGGAATCCAAAAAGGACGCCGAAAGGATGGCTAGCAGAGCAAAAGGCTACTCAATCATTGGGGAGCAGCTCTACAAGAGCGAAATTGTAGCCCCGCTCTTGAAGTGCATAAGCAGGCAAGAGGGCATACAGTTGCTCCAAGAATTGCACGCCAGAATGTGCGGTGCGCACAGGTGACCTCACAAAATAGCACACAGAGCAATGATGCAAGGATTTTATTGGCCTTCCGCCGCCACAGATGCCAAAGAACTGGTCAAGTGTTGCAAAGGTTGCCAGATGTTCGCCAAAAACCAAAAAGCCCCAGCAAACGAAACCTCGCCAATAATCCCAACTTGGCCCTTACAAAGGTGGGGCATTGACATAGTTGGACCGCTACCAGCAGCTCCGGGTAACTTGTGATTCGCAGCGGTCGCCCTTGAATATTTCGCCAAGTGGATAGAGGCAAAGGCCCTAGCAAGCATAACTTCCACCTCCCTAACCAAGTTCGTGTGGCAAAGGATAATCTGTTGTTTTGGCGTCCCTTCCTTCATCGCTTGTGACAACGGAAAGCAGTTCGACTGTGCCGAAATTAGGAGTTTTTGTGACAAAGCCAACATCACGCTCAATTTCGTGTAAGTAAACTACCCGCAAGCAAACGGGGCTGTCGAAAGGGCAAATGGGTTGATTGTGACGGAACGACCCTAATCCCATGGCCCACGTGTCCCTGTCAACCTCTGACAGCCGAACCCATGTTCCATGTGATTAAGACCTGTTCGCCACCGGGCTACATCAGCGCCCAATGTCCGCAGGATCATCTCACAATTCGGTTACAGCATTGCATACTTTTACAAATAACATCAGAATAAAGAGCAGAAGACTTAAATAACAATAGTTTTACAAAGCAGGGTTCCAAATAGAAATTAAGGTGCAGTTATTACAAACCAAGTTCTGATAATAGAGATAGACATAGGCAACGTAGTGGGGAACAACAAAGATACTTATAATTACCCAGCCCGAGGGTGTACAACTATTCTTCGGCCTCATCGGCCTCTTCCTGGACGATGGTCACGCAGCAGGGTGCAAGACACATCGGGGACTCTGTCATACCTGCAGCATGGGTAACAAACCCTGAGTACTGGGGTACTCAACAAGACTTACCCGACTAAAGAAAAGGGAGAAAACTCAGGAATGAGAGGCTTAGGGTAGTCAAGGTAAGGCTTAAGCAAGATCAGGTATTTTGCAGAAAAGCATTTTGTAAACCTTATTTTATTTTGGAAAGATTCAGTATTCCTCAATTCTTCATCGTTCATGATTCATTTTACATTTCAAAACATACCTAGTTGAGAACCACTCTCCGTTGACAGTCAGTGACCAAGTCTCCATAACCGAGGAGCAACGTTAATCCGGATAAATAATACTCAGCTGAGGATCCCTATCCACACTGCATATGTAGCACCCAAGCTTGCATATGCCAACTCGTCTACCACGATTCCTCCAAGATTGGGCCCGGTCCTACGCCACCCGGAAGTACAGTACACCACTCCTATCCAGGTACGACGACCATGTGGGTACATGCTACTTCCGCCATCTCTCCACTCCCAGTGCGCGGTTGTCGGTCCAATAAAGGATTCCTCGGAGCCAGAGCTTTCCGAAGTATGTGAATAGTTACAAGTCTTGACCAACAGGCCCCCATACGGATGGTCCCTAAAGTTTTTCCGTCAGCAACAAGCACCTCGGGACTCTAACCCAAGAGTACAGGTCCTGTCGGTTTTTCAACCCTGTCCCGGTCGGTGTCAACTGTTGAGTCCCGGACTACAACATGACGGCACCGTACGCGCGGACAACCTCTTCTCGACAATGACCACATGCTAGCTAGGCAAGCAGTCATCGAACGGGAAGTAAAGCCAAATTCCCATAAAGATTCTTTCAGTGATCACACTTTTGAAAATGACATTTTATTGCAAAGTCTAATTCAATAAGCATTGCTAAGCATTTTTCAAATACTTTTGAAAAGCAGGTATCGGGTGTATCAGTGGTCAAGGTGGATAGTGCATCAATTAGGATAGCACACAACTCCTATAAACCTAATGCAATAATTTAACTCAAAAGCATTTAAGGAAATCATTTTATAAATTCAAGGAAAGGAGTTAAATGCACCGGGGCTTGCCTTGAAGAGCAAAGATAGCTGGCTCAGGGTTGGAGGTGCAGAGGTCGAAGCTCGGGGTTACTTCGGGAGCAGGTTCGTCGGCGGCGGCCTCGACTTTGACTCCTTCTTCGGTGACTATACGAATGCAATGATGCATGCACATGAGTATGCTAGCATGAACAATGCAACACAGGGCATACAACATGAACCTTAATCACCTTTTCTGTTTTTCTTAATTATTTAAAAAGGTCATTTTATACAGTTGCTCCAAAAATTACCAAATTAATCACATAAGTTCATTATGGTGTAGATAGATGGCAAAACAAATTTCATAATTTTTGGAGGTCATTAAGGTGCTCAAATAAAATCAGACATTAATTAACAAACGACACTATTTAACAATTAAAATAAAGGCTCAAAAATCAACTTGTTCCAAAAGACTTCCAAATTTCACCAAAGACTAAACATGGCATAGGAAGCTCACAAAAATTTATCTCATGATTTTTGGAGTTATAAATGATTTTCTAAAAATCCAAAACCATCCATTTATTAATTAAAAGAGGGATTTTACATTTTCAAATTTTTGCAGAAAAGTCAAGTTTTATATTTTTCTAAAATACTTCAAGGTGTAAAGAGTCTACCCTGAATTTTTCAGAATTTTCGGAACAACACAGAAAATCACACAAAAAGATGAAATTCGAACACTATTCAAAACAAACTGAAAAAGAAAAATCTCACTGTTCATCGTCTTCCTCACGCCGGCGGTCACCCCGCGGCGGCGCGATGGCGTTCCGGCCACGGCAGAGGCGCTCGGGCGAAACCAAGGGCATGGGGAGGTTCAGGAGCTCACCGGCAGTCGATAACGCGCGGTGGCGAGGCGAGGGGACGACCGGAGCTAGGAGGTCGACGGAGCGGGGGTCGTCGATGGGCAGAACTGCGTCGCGACGGCGTTCCGGCGTTCCTGAGCACCACAACGGATCATCGAGGCATGGTTAGACGCGCAAGGATGCGAGGAAGAAGGAACATAGGTCGGGGAAGGAAGATCACGGCCGGGGAATGGGGATTTCCCAAATCCGTGCTCACCGGCTTTTCGCCGGAATCCGAGCAGATGAGGTTACGTCGGGCAATAGGGGGCGGCGGAGGTAAAATTGAGGAGGGGAAAAGCTTCGCAAGAACACGGCGGAGCTTCTGAGCTAGGTGGTTGGGTGGGAGAGGCTCTGGACTGGTGTGTCGACGGTGGCGGAGGCGGGTGAGGGTTCTGGCTCACCGGCGGTGGGTTTTATAGGCGTGCTCGGGGGTGGATAAGCGTCGCGCACAGGCGGATAAGCTTGGCGGAGGCGTGCGCACTCGATTGCGCGCTGGCGGAAGGGCTGGCGTGCGTGCAGGGGACGGGCGTGAGCTCGCCGGCGTTGAACACGCGGCGGCGACTCACTGGGCACTGTGGGGGACGGGGCAAGGTCAGCGCTCGGCGCGTGCGGGCGCGAAATCATCACGGGACCAGCGGCGGCAGGTCGGGGGCAGGCGAACGGCGGCCAAGCGCGTGGCGCGCGCAGCGCCGGCGACCGGGCCATGGCCGGGCCCCTCCCCTACGCGAGGTAGGAGATGAACAGGGTAGGCTAGGGTTTGACTTTTTGAACTAATTTCTGTATTTTGCAAATTACTTCCAAAATTTGAACTGGGCAACAAAAACTCAAAACATCAAAGTTGTTCAGAAAAAAGAGATCTACAACTTTGTCAATATGAACATTTTCAAAATCCAAATAGTTTTTGATCCACATTTGAAATCAGAAAAGGGAACACTTTTGGGATTTGAATAAATTCAGAATTACTTTTGATTTTACATTGAAAATTGGAAAATCTGCAAACATGAAAGTTGTTCCTTTTATCAAAACCTACAACTTTGCTAATATACACTTTTTCTGAAACTCAATAGTTTTTTGAATAAATTTTGAAAACTGAAAAGGGGACAAAAACTGGAATTTGAATGAATTTTAAATTACTTCAAACTTTGTATAGAAACTTAAAAATTTGTAAACACCAAAGTTGTTCCTCTTGATAAGATCTACATCTTTGCTATTTGGACCAAGTCCAAATTTTGAATACTTTTTAAATTATTAAAAGAGGGGTAAAAGCCAGGGTTTGGAAATTAGGGTTTTTCAAAAGGACTTTGAAATCTGATTTTTGATTTTGATTTTTGAACAACACAACAAAGCTTCAAGACATCAAATTGAACAAGAATTACACAAGACTAGGCACAGAGTTGAAATTACCATTTTTCCCTTAAAGGAGGATTTGGGCATTTAGGGTTTTTGAAAAGAGATCACTACACAACAAAATACCTTTTAGGAAAAGGTAAAGGCAAGCAACCACTAGACAAACATTAATGCATGACAAGAATGATTATGACATGTGCACAAATTCTGTCAAGAGAATGCGAAACGCTGCTTCACACTGCTTGATATCCATGTCTAACATTCTGGTGTTTTTTGTCCGTGCTTAACTGGGTCCATAATAGACTTGGGCTATTACTTGAAAATCCGGGATAAAACCGACGGTGTATCCGGCCAGAACCCAAAACGCTTAAAGACTTGAGTCGTCGTACCGAAAAGGGGAAAAAAAGGGGGGGGGGGAAGGGGGGGGAATAGGAGAAAAAAAGAGGGAAAGGGAAATCAGGAGAAAAGGGGAAGAGAGAGAAAAGAGAGAGGCAAGGAGAGGGGTGGGGGGAGAAGGGAGGGAGCGGGGGGGAGGGGAGCAAGAGGGCGAATGGGAAAGGGGGTGGGAAAGAAGGAAAAAACGGAGGGGAGTGGGGGGGGGGTTTCTCTTACTTCTTTCGTTGGTACCATTCCGAACTCTTGGGTCGATTATACGTTAGGTGGGTGCTAGTGCCATCTGCGACTTGTATGGCTCTTGTATCCCATCCTTACGACTATGGGTTTCCTCCTTCACCTGCGCGTAGGCGTTCCTATGACCCACTGAAAGGGAAACATGACTCCCTAACGTAAATTGTGTCCCTTCTCCCTCTCTCTTATCACCTCCGCACCCTCTTCTATTTCAACCAAGAAACTGGCCCTTCCACTGCTTGTTTGTCCTGATCTTTTGGAGTGGTCATGGGCTCTCTTCCCAGCACTCGGCAGTTTGCTCGCTAATAGCCTGGCGGGCCCTGCCAGAAAGACGATAAAGTCCCAGGGAGGCCAGGGGGGGGGCGTGGGAACAAGAGCTGGGCAAGGCGTGCAGATATCCAATGTCATCGATGAACACGACACAAACTTATCCACCTGGGCATGAAGACCGAATTCCATCAGGACAGATGAAAAAATGGGTCGTGCAGTTTGGGCATCCAAGGACAAATAACAACATACTCTCTAGAGTCCGTATCTGGTGGGAGAAAGCTAGTTTATTGGTATCAATCTCTTCCTTCGTGAATCATTAATCTGAGCTGTACCCTGACCTCGAGGTCCTCCGACAGGGAATCGTTAAGAGAAATACCTTTCGGCGCTTTGAGACAACTGATCAAACAAGACTCGATCGGGGTAAGGATATTGTGTTTCTCTAATTGATATTTAAGCTAACGGCATTCCCACCCCAACTGCTGTGTCCTGTTAAAATCCACAACGCACCTCTTAGGAGTTTTTAATCTTCTTCCTTCACAAAGATTAGCGGGGGGACACGGACGGGGAAAAGGAGGTCGGCCCAGTGGTGACTAACATAGTGTCGTAAGTCAAGGACCCGTATCCAGGAAGATCTCTTTGCAAGCTGAGACCTTGCAGCTCTGCTAGACGGGGATCATGGGTTAGCGTGCATTCTATAACAAGCCGGTCTCCTGGGTATGGGTTCTTTGCAGTAGGGGAGGGGTACTTAGGTAGCAAAACTCCGAGCGGAATCCACTAAAACTGGCGGTAGTACGATACCCGGCAACTGCATGCAGGAAAAGGCTCAACAGGAACTCCCGACACTACGGTAGAAGGAAAATCGGGGTCAGCTAGGTCGTGTGGTTTGGCCGAAGTGATACATTAAAACAAGCGGGACCGTGAGGCACTGCTAACCGATCTCATGGGTGTTTTCGAGTACCTTGGAATCGAAAAAAGATCCATCCGTGGGACTGAACCATCGGACAGGACTATCTTTACATCTTTCTCTTTTCTAGATTGACCTTCCTAGAGTGGAATTCATCCAAGCCACGGCTAGCCTAAGATTACGGGAAAAGGAAAGAGAGGAAGACGGGTCCAAAGGACCGTGACGCAGGAGATGAAAACGTGAGGGGGAGGGCGGTGTACACTAATGCTGTTTTAATCCACCAAATGTAGTGGGGAATCATGTTCCATCCACATCCGCTGTATTTTTTTTGTTAAGAGTAGATACCATTTTATTAAAACGCTAACGAGAAAGAACAGCGAGCTCGCGCGGAACGTGAGTCTTATATCAACCACTGTGACTAGGAACTCTATCAACTCGAAGGGTGGTAACTGAGGGTCTCAAAAACAACGTTCTCACTTATGAATGATGACGATGGCTCCCGAATCAAAACACAAACAGCACGCGCTGTACGGGGCAATTTGATTACAGAGAACGTACCAGAGGCTGGGGAAAAAAATTACAAAAAAGGGGCGTCTCGGGGCTCTTCTTGCACTTCGTTCCATGTGGTGTGATGCAGGCATTACCCGTAACGAGGTGGTGCTGGGAGATGGTGTACTACTGCTTCTGGTTGGGCGAGGGGCACTGGCTGACAAATGCGCAACAGGTGTCCCGTCTGACCACAGTTTTGGAGCACGGAGACGCAATCACATGATTGTAGTCTTGGAACCGGGAGTCCATAGCACGTCCCTACGTGGTTGTTCTTATTGCTGCAATCATGAGGAGCAAAGGGTGTAGAGGGGTCTTCTTGAGCGGACTGTGAGCGGGGAACGTTTATGTGTGATCTTCCTCTGCGGGGTCGGTCTTGTCTCCTGTGGACCGGCGTGGGGTACGATAATGGGGGCGCGGTTCCCCGCCCCTCCGACGAGGGGTCCTCCTTCTGGCTGGGATGAACCTCCTTCATGTTTGCGACGACAGCGCGTGCCTCTGTCGCTAGCCGGCTGTCATTGGCCTCTTGATTTAGGCAGGTCGCTGACGAAGTCACTAGAAGGGTGGGTGTTGCGGTGAGGCGTGTTGCGGCCATCTTAGAAAAGCATGGCGGGGCACTCACTGCGCCGCGTTTGAAGGCTTGCGAATCTTCGTTGACCTCAGTATCAACAGATCTACCCGTAAGGGCAATAAGCGAGGCAAGGGATTATTTAAACTGTGGGAGTACCGCGGACACAGATCTGGTTTCCCTGGATGACTCATGAACTCTGGTGCAACCTCATTTTCAGTCAGACCACTAAGGTAGTGTGTGGGTGGTGGTGGCGCATGATCGGTGGTGAGACCTGATCCCAGTGACACGTGCCTGAATAAAACGGAAAATAGCAGGGAAATTGCAGCGGGGTATCGGGGGCGCACACACAGACCTAGGAGCGGGGTCCCCTTCAACTGTGGGGCGTGTACTTACTTCTCCGCCTGTGGGAGTCTCGGGTTCAGTACAGACGGAGATCATACGGAACTGATGCTGATGATTGGAGATTGAGCCACTACATCATCAGCTTCAAGCGTGTTCGTTGGGGACTTCCTTGACCAAGATGGCTAGGTGGTCCAAGAAGATCAACGGTAAGAGCTTGTACTGGTGTGCTCCGGTCCATTGACGTTAGCAATGATGCTGCTTGTGCAGCTGTGTTGTATGGAGCGATATTGCGGAGGTAGAGAAACCTTCCGATGTGCCGAAATCTGCAAGTTCCTCCATGTGTCCGTTGGGCTAGGCCACAAGAACGGCCAAGAACCTTCCCATCCCCGGGGCGGTCATCGGCGGCGGGTGTGGGAGGTGGCAGATGCTCCTTCTCCTCCTGTCCTGCTCCCCTCCCCCCTGCCCACTGCTGGCTACGATTGTTGTGCCGGCATCTGGCATATCCCTTAATAAGCATCATTAGGTGATGGTACCTCGTTCATGAATAAATACTGCGCTATCATAATTTTCAATTTAGCACACGACCAAACTTTAATATACTCATGTCCCATAGGAACCTCACAAACATTCGCGGAAAAAGTCGCTAAATTCAAAACAAGTGCGAAAAACGACGGATTTCCATAAAAGATGTCGGTATCGAAGTGCCGGACTTTCGCAAAAGCTTACAGGTGGCCGATAGACCCTTTAGCACTAAACCAGCACATGTTTAGGGTGTATTTAAATCACTTTATCTAGCAAGGCTTCCAAGCTATACAAAAGGAAAACGGATCTCTAACACTAACGCTCCGGGGTCCCAAGTCGGCGGATTCAGCTCTCTGGTTGGGTGGGCGTCGTACCAAGGACCGTCTCCTTCCTGGGTATCCTTGACGCCCTCAGCTTGCTGTGGGGGGGGGGGGGGGGGGGGGGGGGGGGGGGGGGGGGAAAAAAAGTGGGGGGGGGGAAGAGAGGAGAAGGGGAAAAGGAAAAAAAATGGGGTAGGAGGAGGAAAGAAAGAAGGAAAAAGGGGGGGAATGGGGGGGGAGGAAAGGGGGTGAAGCAAAGGGGGAGAGAGGTAAGGGAGGAGAGGGGAAGAGGAGGGAAGGGGGGGGGCTAAGAGTAAAAAGGTGGGTGGGAAAAAAAGAGGCGGGCCGGGAGGGGGAGAGGAAAGAAGGAGGGGGGGGGGGAGCAAGTGGGGGAGGGGTAGGAGAGAGAGGGGGGGGGGGAGGGAGGGGAGGGGGGGGAAGAGGAGGGGGGGGCGTGAGAGAAGGCGGAACTTTGGGGGGGTGAAGGAAGGAGGGGGGGGGGGGGTGTGGGGGGGGGAAGGGGGAGGGAGGGGGGGGGGGGGAGGGGGGTCGAGGTGGGGGTAAAAGAGAGGGAGAGGGGGTGAAAGGGGGGGATAGGCTGATTGTGGGGGGGGAGGGGCAGATGGCCTGGGTGAAGAAGGGGGGAAGAGGGAAGAAAGAGAGGAAGGAGGGTGGGGGGGAGGTGTGGGTGGGGAAAAGGGGGGGAGGGGGGGGTGAAGCGGGAAGGGGAATAGGGGGATAGAGAGGAAGAGGGGGGTGGGGGGGTTAAGAGGGGAGGGGATATTGGAACGGGGGGTGGGAGGGAGGGGGGGGGGGGGTAGAGTTATGGGAGTGGGGGGGGTAAGAGTTGTAAAGAGGGTGGAGAGTATATTGAGAGAGAGGCACGGGACCCTGTGGGAATCACCGTGGATTGGGAGTGTTAGTGGGGCGGATTTGAGGTGGGGATATTAGATCTGTAAGTATGGGGGCTGTTGGGGTGGGGGGGGGAGGATGGGATCGTGAGGTAGATGGGTGGAGAGTGTGTGGATTTGGGAGGGGGTTTGAGGATGGAGGGGGGGTGTGTTAGAGGGCGGGGCAGGTAGAAGTGGTGAGGGATGGTGGTGGTGAAAAGGATTGGGTGGAATGGGGCGAGGAGTTATGGGGGGTGTGTGTTACGGCAGGGGGGAGGGGATATATGTGGAAGTGGGGGGGGGGGGGTTGGGGGTGGGGGGGGTGGAGGGAGGGGGAGAGAGGGGAAGGTGATGGGGTGTGTGAGGGGTGTAGTTTGATTGGGGGCAGTAGAGGGAATTGGTAGTGGTTTGGAGCGGGGATTTAAGGTGCGAAAGGTGTTAGTAGAGCTATGGTCTGTGGCGCTCCTACGCGGCCTCTTGCTCTGTGCGTTGTGTGGCTCTAACTGCCATGCACTTGGCCACTTTCGAGTTCTCTGTCCTCTTTCGTCGACTCGTGCCGCTGTGTTCGCTTCGTCTGTAGGCCTTGTGGCTGTTCTTAGGTGCATCTCGCTTTGTGGGGGATCTGCATTGTATCCAAACAGTGTTGGGTCTCGCCTCTCTAATCTTGTCGAGCGCGGTGCGGGGCCTCATCCTCCCTCTCGCAAGATGTAGCTTCGGTATCAGACATCTGTCTCTGCAACACTTCCTGGCAATGACTGTGCTGCTGCTGTGGGCGGGCGTCGTCACGCTCAATGAAGTTTACCCTCTGCTAGACATCGAGTTCCTCTCCCCACTCTCACTGCACGCTCTCCGTGAGTCCATACTCACCTGTTCTCTCCCACTTCCCAGCGTCTCGAAGTTCCTTTGCCTGTCGCTTCCTTCTTGGTCCGCTCTTGTAGGTTGGCGGTGAGTGTTCAAGGACACTGCTCCCAAGAGGTGTGCTCCAAATCTTCACATCCCCCACAAAGCTCCGATGCGCTCACGAGGCTTCTCACATTCGGAACCGTGTTCTCCCTTTGTCTGGCTGCTCCCCTGTCCAGACTGACTCCGCAAGTCTGCTTCCAGCGCATGGAAAAAGTGGTCCACGGGGAACACTCCTGCCACCACGGAAACAGCGTCACTTTGCCAGTAGTCTTCGTGTATGCTGGCGATGGATATCCTTCAGCACTAGGTATTCGCCTGTTTGGCGCTCCACCTTGCACAGTTGCCTCTGGTTATCTCGTCCACCCTGTCCCGTATGCTTGGCGGGCAATGTCTTGACTTGATCTCCACCATGACCGAAGGAATCCTCCTGCCACTAATATCTCCTTTTGCCACAGTACCTGGGCTCCTGTCCGTCCTCATGGCCTACGGCGGCCTTGCAAATCGTCCAAAAGGATAGTCGAGACACCCACCTGAATAGGACAAGAACTTCTTCCGGGTCCAGCTGTGTGGGCGCCAAGCGTTTGACGCGTAAACTCCTCTTGCCCATCCTGTGTCCTTTCTAGCATTCAGCTTAGTCCGGCATCTGTAGAACAAAAGGTTTTTGAACTCCTCGTGAGAACGGATATTAGTTGGCAAATTTTTATAGAAATAGACCCCTTTTTAATTGAGGGGAGGTAATGTAATGCTGAATTTAACATGCTGCATGATCGTACTTACGTTCCTTCACTCCCTAATATGACCGTCGTAGTCCTACGTCCTAGTCGGATGGGCAAACGATCTCTCTGCGTTATCACACCTCTACTGCGTGCAAAATCTGCATAGAGTTAGTGTACCTCTTGCAGAAGATTCATTGTCAGCCCAAAGAAATTCCCAATGATAAAACAATGGAGTATTGGCCAATCATGCGCAAAATACATAGAACCAACCTAACCACCATGCACCAACATAGAAAACAACCCTTTGAAAACATTGATACCCTCGTATCTGTCCGCGTGGAGCTCGCACCTACTTGGTATAAGAACTCTCACCTAGAACCCGACGGTTGGACGGTCATATGCTCTTATATCTCACAACAATCAATTTTCTGCTGTTTTCTCCCAGCGCGGATCGACCATTGCCTCTTTTTCCCTTTTTTCTCCCGAGAAAGGGACCAGCACATAAGTCCGCATGAATCTAAAAACCCTGAACCCCTGTTAGCAGTTAAGCCACCTGAATCCTATTCTCTGGCTAAGACGAGACTGGGCACACTTCGGTATTGAAAATAGTTTTTGAAAGTATTTTTGAAAATACCCCTATTTAGTTTTCGAAAATCGTCTTTACACGGAGGTCTCACTTGAATCCATGCCTCTATACCAGCTGTGGCGTGCCGTCCCCTGATTCTAAGAGCTCCATATTATCTTAGCCAAATCTGCGTCCTGACTTCGACTGATACTTGAACCCTACAACCCCGGTAGTCCGGAAATCCTCGAAGGATTTCTAACACCATACATCCTAAGGACCGCATCGTTCAAGGATACATTCGGAAAGATACTCATCTAAGCGAAAACGACAACCGAATTTAAAAATAATCAAGAGTGCGAATTTAAAAACGATTTATTACAATACTGATTTAAAAGTGCTCGTGAAGCAAAATAATTTTGAATGTCCCATGAACCCACTTCCACCTCACTTGGTTCAATTAAACATTGTTTGATAAATCCGACTCAACACACCAGCTTCATCTCATTTGTGCACCTTTTTTATAATGTCCACAGACGTCTCAGACAGCAAAAGAAAAGGGAAGCTTCTGGACGACACCCTGCCCGTTGGCCTACTCCTCATCACCATTCCACTAGGTAGAGGCAAAGTGCTTACAATAGCCCAAAGTAGACCTGGCCATCTGAACCAACTGGATAAACCCTGAGTACGGGAATGTACTCCGCTCGACTTACCCGTCAACTGAAATAAAGATCCAGGGTATGCAAGGCTTTTGAGGTAGAGCTGGGATCTTTTTCAGTTGCGGAAAAAAGCTTAATTTTGATAGAGGTAATTCATGATAATGATTACTGTCATTTTTATACCTATTCCTTAATTCTAGTTTTTTCACCCTGTACTAAGAGCACTCACTTGAATCGACCCTCATAATATACATATCCAGTTGCTATCCACATTTTCGTTGACCTTAAAACATCACAATGGAGTTGTATGCGTGGTGAAGCTCTCCATAGTTTTCCCATAACCCGGGGGAGACTACGACTCGATCGAATTCCAACCACTGGTGAAAGCCTTTATACCCGCCCCACTTTTCCCCGTCGGGTCCATTCATTGGGCAAAATCCCGCGCGACGCTTGTTCGTGGTTGTAATCGTCCGCGGTTCAAGCACGGACCGCCCATTGGAACCTTGCGATGTCCTCACGCGCAGCCGCAATTGTCCATACTAAGAGGGCGCGACAGGTCGAAACCGGCCCGACAGCTTCTACCGGCTTTGGGGTCAGATGATTAACGGCACCGACATCTCCCTGAAGTAAAAGGGAATTGGGGACGGAACCGACCCTAATCCCATGGCCCACGTGTCCCTGTCAACCTCTGACAGCCGAACCCATTGTTCCATGTGATTAAGACCTGTTCGCCACCGGGCTACATCAGGCCCAATGTCCGCAGGATCATCTCACAATTCGTTTACACAGCATTGCATACTTTTACAAATAACATCGGAATAAAGAGCGGAAGACTTAAATAACATAGTTTTACAAAGCAGGGTTCCAAATAGAAATTAAGGTGCAGTTATTACAAACCAAGTTCTGATAATAGAGATAGACATAGCAACTAGTGGGAACACAAGATACTTATAATACCCAGCCCGAGGGTGTACAACTATCTTCGGCCTCATCGGCCTCTCCTGGACATGGTCACGCACAGGGTGCAAGACACATCGGGGACTCTGTCATACCTATGCAGCATGGGTAACAAACCCTGAGTACTGGGGTACTCAACAAGACTTACCCGACTAAAGAAAAGGGAAGAACTCAGGAATGAGAGGCTTAGGGTAGTCAAGGTAAGGCTTAAGCAAGATCAGGTATTTTGCAGAAAGCATTTTGTAAACCTTATTTTATTTGGAAAGATTCAGTATTCCTCATTTCTTCATCTTCATGATTCATTTTACATTTCAAAACATCCTAGTTGAGAACCACTCTCCGTTGACAGTCAGGACCAAGTCTCCATACCGAGGAGCAACGTTAATCCGGATAAATATTACTCAGCTGAGGATCCCTATCCACACTGCATATGTGCACCCAAGCTTGCATATGCCAACTCGTCTACCACGATTCCTCCAAGATTGGCCCGGTCCTACGCCACCCGGAAGTACATACACACCACTCCTATCCAGGTACGACGACCATGGGTACATGCTACTTCCGCCATCTCTCCACTCCCATGCGGCGTTGTCGTCCAATAAGGATTCTCGGAGCCAGAGCTTTCCGAAGTATGTGAATAGTTACAAGTCTTGACCACAGGCCCCCCATACGGATGGTCCCTAAATTTTTCCGCCAGCAACAACCTGCCTCTAACCCAAGGTAAAGTCCTGTCGGTTTTTCAACCCTGTCCCGGTCGGTGTCACTGTTGAGTCCCGGACTACAACATGACGGCACCGTACGCCGGACAACCTCTCCTCCAACTAGTACGGACAGATACCTACCAACAGTCCGGGGAAGTAACCAAATTCCCATAAAGATTCTTAAGTGATCACACTTTTAAAATGACATTTTATTGCAAAGTCTAATTCAATAAGCATTGCTAAGCATTTTTCAAATACTTTTGAAAAGCAGGTATCGGGTGTATCAGTGGTCAAGGTGGATAGTGCATCAATTAGGATACACACACTCCTATAAACCTAATGCATAATTTAACTCAAAAGCATTTAAGGAAATCATTTTATAAATTCAAGGA
>VDCT01000641.1:0-31718 GCA_009763385.1 Coix lacryma-jobi var. lacryma-jobi | reverse complement strand
AAGGGGCAGTGTCAACCCGCATCTCAGTAAAACTCAATCGTCCTTCATTAAGGGCCGATTGGACCTGTCGACAAAAAATATTGCAGTCATTAGTGGCATGGGAAAAAGAATTATGATATTTACAATTAGCTCTCTCTTTAATTCGTCAGGCAACAGCAAGCAACTCATCAAAGATTCGGTCAATTTGGAGAAATCAAAAGTAAACTTTACTTCCTCACCCGATTCTTTTGAATTGGTTTGAGGGAAGGAAAGGAGACTAGTTTATTTGTGCTGGCCATAAAAACTTGGCAGCATAACAATCTTTAGACTCATCGTCCGAACTATCAGAATTCATTTCGACAATATGCACACTTGGCCGATGAGTCTTATGAGGATCGTAGGGTTCTTAAGGCACGATTCAATCGAAACGACCTTTTGCAAGAGTTGATTACGTTAAAGAAATCATAATGCTCAAGTTTATCTTTAATTTCTCGATGCAAACTAGCAAAGCATAAGTCTGTCAAATCTCTATCAGAAATCATTAAATGAAACATTGGTTCTTAATCTCTTTAAAATGCTTAAAGAAATCAACCACGGGCTCACTACGCCCTTGGCGCACCGAGCGAGATGCGACAGTCTAGTTTCCTGGACACCATCATAAAAGTGATTATGAAATTTTTGTTCTAATTTAGCCCAAGAACTAAAAGTACATTCTGGTAGTGACGTAAACCAGGCAAAAGCTGTACCATTAAGAGACAAAGGAAAGTATCGTACATTCATATAATCTAACGTACTAGCTTCGCCCATCTGTGCAAGGAACATGCCAATATGTTCCATGGTTGTTTTACTACCGTCACCGCTAAACTTATAAAAATCCGGTACCCTCCAACCATCAGGTGCTTTCATAAAATCAAAACATGAAGGATACGGTTTAGAGTAAGTGGTCCTACTAGGTTTGAATGGACTCCCAAGCTAGTCTCGAGAGACCTAGTTATTTCCTCTTTAAACCGATTTAGTGCTCGTCCAAAATCGGTTGCAGCAAGGTTAGGAGCGCCGCTTTGCATGGGATTGTGACCTGGAGACTTCAGTGGATTGGGTAATACTATTCCCTGTCCTCCTGAAGTTCTGTTCGTAGCTGCCCCCCTGGTCGGTCCATGTGGCCCGACCAGAATTATGGTGGACATTATATGTTGATGTACTAACTCCACCATGACTGATTCTACCAGCTTCGTTGCCAATGACCCTTATTGTAATTGGCCAAAAACTGGTGTGTGAGGTCTGGCCATCAAAGAAGTTAAAAGGCATACGGAACTGTGGTTGCTCAGTAGGATGCTCAGGTTCAACGATCTTACCCTCTAATTTATCCATGCGATCGCTAAGTAATTTAAACGAATGCTGAATGGTATTGGTAAGAGCTTTGGAAGTATCAACCAACATTGTTGAATAATTAGCATGGGTAGGATAAGAATCGTCATGTACCTCAGTATTTACCTTTTCTGTAGCGTCTTCAGCGGTCTTGGTTGACGTAGTGGGAACTATCTCGCTGAAGTCCGGCTCTTTGTCTTGGGTGACCCTACCGCGCCGATCTTTTGAACAGCTTTCCAGGAAAGCCTTCAAGACGACATCGAGCTTGGCCTGCGCTTGTTGCTTTAACTCATCGGGGACCTTGTCAATGCCCGCAGGACGGACGATGTTATCCTTATCTATAGAACCATTTACTGCCCATCTTGGTAGTAGATGAAATCTCACTCGTCCCCAGCGGAGTCGCCAAAAAGTGTGTTGACGTCGGAAGTGATCCGAATCACACACCAGCAGGGCTAGAATGCCCAAGAGGTTGCAGATCAACCTGGGACAGCAAGGAACCTGGCTAAACCGATGAAAACCGATCTAGAGACCGGTTTAGGTCGATTTAGGGTTTTGATCCCTTGTGTTGATAACTCTAGAACCCCTCCCGGGAAGACCCGTCGGGGAGAGGCACGTAGAGGTTGTTCTAGGACCAGCAAGGCCGCCTAGAGCGTCGTCGAATCTTGCCGGGAGATGCGTTCGAACAACAAGGTAGAGGGAAAAAGGGGTAAAAGGGATAGTAGATTGATTTTGTCGATTATGGTTGGATGCCTCAATCGGCCATGATCCTCTCATATACATAGAGGGGGTTGGTCTTATCCCAATAGGAAACGTCTCCAGGTACGATCGCCAAGTTTCCTATCCGTACTCCATCAAAATATGGAACTCAAGAGTCCAATCCGGAATAGACAAAATAAACCTGATTTCGTCCATTCTTTAAACCGACTAAACCAGTTTAATGGGCTCTGTAAACAACAGCCCAACCGATTACATTGATCAATGGATCTTCATAACCCTCATAGCAAGATGGATCTTCGAACCAGTACCTGAATCGGCATTCATCATCATTCGTGTTTCCGACCAGCGTTACCTGGTCGGGGACAACGTAACCTGGTCGGAAGACATCTAGCAAGCATGTCATCTCACTTAGAATATCTGATCTTTAAATACAAATCTTTAGAAGATAAATTCGTCTTCAAAATATTATGAGCCGAATACATCTTCTAATCTTATGACACTTTTGAGTGTCAACACCACCTAGTCAAAATCTATGAAAAAAGAAATCTATCTAAATGTGCAACTATGGTTTTGTTAGCTATGTTGCTATCTCTATATAGGAGCAAGATTGACAGAGTTATATATGGAAATAATAGTTTGTTTACATGGAGTTCCTCGAAAGACCGTGTCTTATAGAGGTACTGAATTCACGTCTCAGTTTTGGCAGATGGTGCATAGATATTTGGGAACAAGGTTGAATTTTAGTTTTGTATATCATCCTTAGACTGATGGATAGACTGAAAGGGAAATCAGATATTGGAGGACATATTGAGAGCTTGTGCATTACATTTAAGGCTGGACGGAAAACTCAAAGCTCGCTAGCTCGCTCGACTCGTGGCTGGCTCGGATAACGAGCCGAGCCGAGCCAAGATTTTAGCTCGTTAGCTATAACGAGCTAACTCGAGCCAGCTCGTGAGCCGCTCGCGAGCCAAACGAGAACATGCACATCGTCCCAGTTGACAATCACTCATCATCTCAAGATCCGGCATACACCCATGTATCCGCAATGATAGGTGTACCAAGGCTTTCATGCACGAGGTGGAGTCAGGTGAATGTTTTGTGAGGAAGAAATGAACCCACTCTGCTTCTAATTCCTCTTCCACTTTCTCCTTTCTCTCTCCTTTCTCTTATATATATACTCCCTCCGTATCACAATTAGAGTTCATTTTGGAAAAGCTTTCGGTCAAACATTGGGAATATAAATCATGAATAACTTTTAAATTATTGAGTTTAGAATGTAAAAATCATATAAATAAATTTATCTTGAAAAGTACTTTCATAAAAGTATATATATCACTTTATAACAAATATTTTTAAAGAAATAAGTGGTCAAAGTTATGCTTTGGAGACCGTGTCGCTGTCCAAAACGAACTCTAATTGTGATACGGAGGGAGTATATTATTATTTTTTTCTTGTTTTCACTCTTTGTCTTCTTTTTCACTCTTCTTTTTTTCCTCTTTTTTATATCTTTTTTTCTGCTTTTTCTTTTTTTGGAAGGTACATGGGTGTTTATGAAGGTCATGCGGTGCCACCCAGCTCCTTCTTTTCCACCATCTCTTTTTAGCAAGGTTGAGCTTTTCCCTTTTTGGATGGTTGGAACTTGAGCTTCTCAACATCCTCCCCCACACTTGGACTTTTATGTAAAAGTCAAAGTGTGGCATGTTGAGGGACTTAGTGTTCCATCGCTAGCCGTGTAGCTCTCATGCTTCTTGTCATTGTATCTTCCCTCGATCTTCTTGATCTTAACATGTAAGGTTAGCGACAGGAATACCCGAAGGTGCATATAAAAGAGATAGCATGTTCTTGCTTTTAGTGAAAAGGAAGATGGTGTTTTGTTTTTTATTTATTTAGCAAGGTGAGCTAGCATATCCTTCGATGTAAATGGAACTTGACATTCTTACCGCCCTCCCCCACACTTGGACTTTTGTGTAAAAGCCAAGTGTGCCAAGTCGGGGTCTCCTTTTGAGTGTGTTCCAAAACATCAGAATTGTGTAGTTGATGTAGCTCCATGTTGTCGTGCATCGTCTGTCCCTTGTTCCTCTTAGTTTCAACCTGAAATGGTTATTGACCAAAAATACCCGAGGGTGCATTCTAGCATGGCAACATGATCTTGCAATTATTGAAAAAGAATACATTTTTTTAATTCGGGGTATCTCCTGACAGTGCTTTGATTATGGTCATAAGCTTGACCTTGGGAAACCTTTTGAATTGACCCAAATGTTGGTGATGTGGTTTCCCCTCCAATACCAACCTGATCTGCAAAACTCATAACAAGGTACCACGAAATTTTCAAGATTTATGATAAACAAACCGATCTACAATGAGTTAGGATTCTAGGGATAGAGAGCAAAAGGGGATTGAAGATTTTGCAAATGAAGTTGGAGTTGCAGATCAAAACGACAAATTGTTCTTACCCTGGTGCACAAACGTTCCCTCTCGAGATTGCTTGATTTGCAATCCGAGGAAAAACGTCAACTCGCCCATCATGCTCATCTCAAACTCCCTGCTCATAGTATCTGCAAACTTGGCAACCAAAGCGTGAGAAGAACCACCGAAAATGATATCATGCACGTAAATCTAGACCAAGAGAGTGTCACTGCCTTGCTTGAGGAGAAAGAGCGTTTTATCCACACATCCCATTTTAAAACCCTTAGCAAGCAAAAAGGTTTTCAACATATCATACCAGGCTCTAGGGGCTTGTTTCAAACCATACAAAGCTTTGTGAAGTTTAAAAAACATGGTTTGGAAACTTGGGATTTTCGAAACCAGGGGGTTGTCTCACATACACTTCCTCTTCTATGTAGTCGTTTAAGAAGGCACTCTTGACATCCTTTTGAAAAAGTTTAAACCCTTTGGATGCAGCAAAAGCCAAGAGTATCCTAATAGCCTCCAACGAGCTACAGGAGCAAAAGTCCTCATAGTCTATCCCCTCCTTCTGACTATACCCCTGGGCTACAAGTCTGGCCTTGTTTGTCACAACATGGCCATCCTCTCCTTGTTTGTTTTTAAAAACCCATTTTGTCCCAATAGGGTGACACTCAGGAGGAAGAGGAACAAGAACCCAAACCCGATTTCTCTCAAAGTTTTCTAGCTCCTCATGCATGGCATTGACCCAATCAGGATCCGTCAAAGCGTGCCCAACATGTCGGGGTTCAAAATCAGCAACAAATGCAGAATGAGCAAAGTGAGAGATTTCTTGTGACCTTGACCGAGTGACACGTTCGCCGATGCTGCCGATCATCTGTTGAGGCGGGTGTTGGCGCTGAATGTGTCGTGGCGCCTCCCTTGCCGAAGTGGCCTCCCCCTCAACAGCAGAGTTGGTGCCTCCTCGGGTACAAAAGGTACCGCTCGAGGTGGCGGATCCCACGGCCCCCAAGTCGAAGAAGAGGGATCGGGGCCGTGAGTCGTAGTAGAAGCCGCTCTTTGCGGCCCAGCAGGTGGAGGAGGTGCTGGGTCATCCATCCCTTCAGCACTCTCTTCTTCATCATCGAAAAGAGGCTCGCCAACCTCATGATCACCTGCACGCTCAAAACGAGAAGAAGGACAAACCATGGACTCGTCGAAAGTGACATCGGATGTCTCCATGACTCAGTTAGTATCAAGGTTAAGTACACGATAAGCTCGAGTGTGAGTGCCATAACCCAAAAGTACACGGTCAGAAGAGCGAGACTCAAATTTGTCCAGGTTGCCTTTCTTAAGTATAAAACAGTGGCAACCGCAAACTCTAAAATAACTCACTTTGGGCAGTTTTCCAAAACGCAACTCATAAGAAGTCTTTTTCAAGAAAGCTCGGAGAAAAATGCGATTGGAAATGTAGCATGCAGTGCTCATAGCTTCGGCCCAATATCGCCTAGGAGTCCTATGCTCATCGAGCATCGTCCTGGCCATCTCTACAAGGGTCCGATTCTTCCTTTCTACATGAAGGACCGAGAAGCAACCAGGAAAGCGACCAGAGGAGGGGGGTGAATGGGAGCTTCAAAATTTCCTTTCGAAAACTAGTAGCCAATGTCCCGAGAATCACCCCAAAAGACCAACCCTAGAGCTTGCTAATGTCACACGACCCTAGATGTTAGGGTGGATGCTTCCAAGAAGCACAGCGGGACACTACACAACTCTAGAAAGCCAACGCAAAAGACGGAAACCAAATCGACAACGAACGAAACAAACCGGCGAACGAAAACGCGCAAGGCAGTCTCGACCGGACTCTGGGCAGCGTCCGGTCAGGGAGCACCGGACGCGTCCGATCGTCAGAGAACCAGTTTCGGACCTTACTGTTCGTGACCGGACTCTGGTGTACGGTTGCGTCCGGTTCAGGATAGTAGCGTCCAGGTCACAAGGACAAAAACAAGTGAACAGTACGCCTGTGCGTCCGGTCAGTGAGCTCCACAAGCGCCAGTCAACCAGCAGGAAATCGTAGTGAACGTTCAACGACCGGACTCACCTAGCCAGCGTCCGGTCGTCCCGACCCCCTGCGTCCGGTCACCCCGTGAAAGCACAGTTCACTCCACCGATTTGAATCAAACTCTCCCAAAACGAAACCTCTAGGGTTCAAACTTGGAGAGATGAGTCACAAGGAGTATAGTGAGCTATCTCTAAGAGATCATGGCTCGAACCTATCTCCAAATCGATGAATCGAAGAATTTTGGGGGAAGGGAGAAAACTTGACCCGAAACGAAAAATCGATCGATCTCCTAGACCGTGAGGTTAGAGATTAATTCCTTCGGAGGAAAGAAGTGCCTCACGATCTAGAACAACTTGGTTCAAGCGGATTTGCAAAAGATGAACCGAGCAAAGAGATCAAGCGACGGGAATAACGTGGAGAAAAAGGATTCCGCGAAGAACACGAACAAAACGCGAATCACACCCACGAATCTGCAACCGTGTGGCTACCACACGCTACAACCGTGAGGATACGGCCTCACTTCCTCAAAATCAACAGTACACAGAGGCAAGTCTCTCTGCGGATCTCAGCTAGCTACAGCAGGGGATGGGAGAGCAGGAAACCCTAAGTGCGAAAGAGCAAATGACTGAGATAGAAGGGAGGAGGGTGTCTCCCTCTACTTATCCTAATTCTAACCTAAGTCTAATTCCTACTCTACCCCTCACTATTCTAATTACAGAGCGAACCAGCTAAACCCTAGGGTTATTCTGGACCAACTCGGTGGTAGGTGTATCCGACGGCCACGCCCGCACAATTCGAAGCGTTGCCTCGACGCAACCTCTAGATTGCCGCCACGTGCCGCCACCGCTCTGCACCCCCGGTTTTGTGGCCCAAACCGGGAAACCAGCCTTTTCCAGCCATCCCCCGGTTTTGAGGCCCAAACCGGGAAACCAGCCCACCAGCTTCTGAGTTTTGAGGCCAAACTCAGCAAACCCTCAGCGCCCAGGTTTTGAGGCCCAAACCTGGAAACCGTCCTCAGCCCGAGTTTTGTGGCCAAACTCGGAAACCATCCGCACCCAGGTTTTGAGGCCCAAACCTGGAAACCGTCCACCCGATGGTTTTTCCCTGGCTCTACCACCAAACCGACGTCGTAGAGGGGATGCACCGCCCGTGCACCCCGTCCACCGACACGTGTCCCCAAGTCTACGACTTAGGCAACACATGACCGCAAGTCTTCGCTCGTCGCTGTCCCAGGCTGCCAGCCACCACAGCTGATCCTCGGGCCTCTAGTCCCTCAGTCCAAGCCTCACGTCCGCCCTTCGCCACTCTCGGTCCATCGGCACGGCACGTCTCTACTTGACCTTCACCTCGCCTTTGATCACTGCATCCGTGCTCGACACCTGCACAACACAAGCCAAAGAACATGCGCATCATCCCAGTTGACAATCACTCATCACTCAGAGACCCGGCATACACCCATGTATCCGCAATCTCCCCCTTGATGAGTGCATTGTCAACTACCAACACAAATCATAGTAGAAAGAGAAGAAGGAAGAAGGAGAAGAGAGAACTCGACCAAATGACCCAAAAGCATAGCAAAGCCGAAGAAGGTCAAGTGGAAAGAGCAAGACAACTTGGTCCCCAAAGACATGGGCAACGGCTCGACGCAACCAAGCAAAGCAAAGCTAGCCCTCAAGAAGAGGTAGAACAGGCTCAACACCGCTAGCAAATCCCAATCGAAAATATCGAAGCAAAATGCTAGTCCCTCAAGATAGAGGCACAGAGGCTCAACACAACTAGCAAAGAAAGCTTGATACCGATGCCTTTCGGCCAACAAGAGACAGCAAAGCTCAATCTCCCCCTTAGTTGATCATCCAGGAGACATGCAAACTCTCCCCCTGGAAACTCCCCCTCAAATGAACACTCGGGAAGCACAAATGATTTGCAAATTCTCCCCCTTTGTTGAAAATGCACGAATCAAGTAAAAGGCTCTCCCCATCAGAAAGGGCACCAACAAAAGTGCTAACTAGGGAGGTTCTCCCCCTTCCATCATGCATATGAGTCAAAATGCAAGTTAGCAGCTTCAGGAATATATTCAGGAGAATGCAAAGATGCTCTAAACAGTATAACTCTAATGACTCATCAACAGCATACAAGCTCAGCAAAGGCTCAAACTGATCACCAGATATGAAGTATGAACATATGAGCAGAAAGGAGCAGTTTTGAGTCAAAAGGTATTCACCATCAAAATAGCACTAGCAATGTATAAACAGGAGTCTGAACAAGTGCTAAACATGTATACAAGGTGAACTACCCCTAGCAAAGTTCAATCATCATGCTTAAGAATGTAACATACACTTGTGAATTCAAATTCAGATCGGAGTTGCAGCGGTGAAATTACACAAGTTCAATTATTAGCATGTGATTGCGAGAGGTTGAAAGCTTGTCATTGCCTAACTTTGCAACCGAGCGAAGCCTATGCCGAAGCAATCAGAAGCTTAAAGCTACGGTTTCGGTCATACACTACACGGCTCAAGTTTAACTCAAAGTGCAATGAGAAACCGTCTCGATACCGTGATGTGTTGACAAGCAATCCCATCTCGATCTTTTCAATTCACTAAAACTTGGTACAAATTTTAAACATGATATGAACAGACCAAGCAAGTGAATGACTCAGAACTAGAGACATAGCAACCTAGCATATATGAAAAGCACGAGTAAACTCAACACATCCTACACATGCTAGTTGCATATCTCAATGGTGAACATTTTCAGATTTGAAATTATTAAGCAAATTCACCATTTCAAAAATAGCTCAGCTCACAACATGTACTAGTGATCAGAAAGAGCATAAGCTACAAGCATCAACATAAGCATCGGAGCATACTACATGGAGCATAGTTACATTCTAGTGATTATAGACATGAAGCTCAGAATGTAAATGCGTATGCTAAAATGCAAAAGAAAAGAAAGACAAAAGAGTCAGTCAAATATACAAGATCCAAAATGTTTCCCTCAACTAAAAGGGGAAACACACACCAAGCTCACCCCTCAACCGATTAAAGGTTGATTCGTCTAAAGGCTTGGTGAAAATATCAGCCAGTTGATGATGAGTATCGACATGGCGAAGGTCGATATCACCCTTCTCCTGGTGGTCTCGCAAGAAATGAAAGCGCACATCAATGTGTTTGGTCTTCGAGTGAAGCACGGGGTTCTTAGCAACGCTAATGGCACTCGTGCTGTCACAAAGCAAAGGCACGCGAGAAAAGCTCAGACCAAAATCACGCAAAGTGGCCATCATCCAGAGCAACTGGGAACAGCAGCTAGCCGCAGCAACATATTCAGCCTCTGTGGTGGACTGAGCGACACTAGACTGCTTGCGAGAAGACCACGAAACAAGAGAAGAACCAATAAACTGGCAAGTCCCAGAAGTGGACTTGCGCTCAATACGGCAACCAGCAAAATCGGCATCCGAATAACCGCAAAGGGAGAGGGTGGAGGAAGCAGAATACCAAATCCCGAACTCAGGTGTGAAACGAAGGTACCTGAATATGCGCTTCACTTGCCTGACGGTGAGAAGTGCGCGGCGACGCCTGAAAGCGCGCGCACAGACACACCGCGAACTGGATGTCCGGGCGTGTCGCCGTCAGGTAGAGCAGCGACCCGATCATGCTTCGGTACTCCTTCTGGTCCACTGCTTCTCCATCCACATCCGCATCCAGGGCAGTCGTCGTCGACATGGGTGTTGGAAGAGGCTTGGCCTCACCCATATCGAACCGCTTCAGCAAGTCCTTGGTGTACTTGCCCTGGTGCACAAACGTCCCCTCTCGGGATTGCTTGATTTGCAACCCGAGAAAGAAAGTCAGCTCGCCCATCATGCTCATCTCGAACTCCCTGCTCATAATATCTGCAAACTTGGCAACCAAAGCGTGAGAAGAACCACCGAAAATGATATCATCCACGTAAATCTGGACCAAGAGAGTGTCTTTGCCTTGCTTGAGGAGAAAGAGCGTTTTATCTACACATCCCATTTTAAAACCCTTAGCAAGCAAAAAGGTTTTCAGTCTATCATACCAGGCTCTAGGGGCTTGTTTCAAACCATATAAAGCTTTGTGAAGTTTAAAAACATGGTTTGGAAACTTGGGATTTTCAAAACCGGGGGGTTGCTCAACATACACTTCCTCTTCTATGTAGCCGTTTAAGAAGGCACTCTTGACATCCATTTGAAAGAGTTTAAAACCTTTGGATGCAGCAAAAGCCAAGAGTATCCTAATAGCCTCCAAACGAGCTACAGGAGCAAAAGTCTCCTCAAAGTCTATCCCCTCCTTCTGACTATAACCCTTGGCCACAAGACGCGCTTTGTTCCTCACAATGTGGCCATCCTCTCCTTGTTTGTTTTTGAAAACCCATTTTGTCCCAATAGGATTACAGTTAGGAGGGGGAGGAACTAGAACCCAAACCCGATTTCTCTCAAAATTTTCTAACTCCTCATGCATGGCATTGACCCAATCCGGATCCGTCAAAGCGTGTCCAACATCTCGGGGCTCAAAATTAGCAACAAAAGCAGAATGAGCGAAGTGAGAGATGTGCTGTGACCTGGACCGAGTAACCCGTTCGTCGATGCTGCCGATCATCTGCTGAGGCGGGTGCTGGCGCTGGATGTGTCGTGGCGCCTCCCGAGCTGAAGTAGCCTCCCCCTCAACAGCAGCTGGTGCCTCCCCGGGTACAAAAGGTACCGCTCGGGGTGGCGGATCCCACGGCCCCCAGGAAGAAGATGTGTCGGGGCCGTGAGTCGTCGTAGAAGCCGCTCTTTGCGGCACAGCAGGTGGAGGCAATGCTGGGTCATCTATGCCTTCAGCATCCTCGTCCTCATCATCGAAAAGAGGCTCACCAACCTCATGATCACCTGCTCGCTCAAAACGAGAAGAAGGACAAACGAGAGTCTCGTCGAAGGTGACATCTGATGTCTCCATGACTCGGTTAGTATCAAGGTTAAGTACACGATATGCGCGAGTGTGAGTGCCATAACCCAAAAATACACCGTCAGAAGAACGAGACTCAAACTTGTCCAGGTTGCCTTTCTTCAAAATAAAACAATGGCAACCGAAGACTCTAAAATAACTCACCTTGGGCTGTCTACCAAAACGCAACTCATAAGAAGTCTTTTTCAAGAACGCTCTCAGAAAAATGCGATTGGAAATATAGCACGCAGTGTTCATAGCTTCGGCCCAATAACGCCTAGGAGTCCTATGCTCATCGAGCATCGTCCTGGCCATCTCAACAAGGGTCCGATTCTTCCTTTCTACAACACCATTCTGGGGCGGTGTGTAGGGGGAAGAAAACTGATGCTCCAAACCCAAGCGGTCACAAAACTTCTCAAAATCCGAATTCTTGAATTCGGAACCATTATCACTCCGAATTGCTCGCATCGAGTTCAAAGGGAACTCGTTCTGAAGACGCAAAATCAGATTACGAGCAAAGGAGAAAGTCTCGGTCTTCTCAGCTAAAAAGAAGACCCACGAATATCTCGAAAAGTCATCAACAACAACAAGCACATACCACTTCCCCCCAACCGAGCTCACCCGAGCCGGACCAACAAGGTCCATGTGCAAAAGCTCTCCAGGGCGCTTGGTCATGACCTGAGTCACCGGATGGTGGGGAGCGGCAACCATCTTCCCGTGTCTACAAGAGTGGCAAACAAGATCCTTCTCCATATGCAACTTGGGCAATCCTCGGATTAGGCCAAGTGAACTAAGCCTTGCAAGCAAGTCGAAGCTCAAATGTCCAAGTCTCCTATGCCACTTCCAAAGATCAGAGGAGGAAGGTCCAGCCACAAGACAACGAGAAGTGCCAAAAGACTCCGAGAAATTCGCACGAAAGACTTTTCCAAAGGGCGAAATCAAACACACAAGATTGCCCTGAGGATCCAAAATACGGCTGAGATTCGGTTTAAAACGAATCTCATAGTCATCATCAAAAAGTTGCGAAACAGAAAGAAGATTAAAATGCAGGTTAGAAACAAGAGCAACATCGCGCAACACAAAGTGCTCATTAACCCGCACAGACCCGCGAGACAATACCTTACCTTTGCTATTGTCGCCGAAAGTTATGTACTCCTTTCCGGCAACAGGGCTAAGGCTGGAGAACCACTTGGCGTTTCCGGTCATGTGCCTCGAGCAACCGGAATCCACCAACCAAATGTCCTCCAACCGTTTTACCTACATCAATAAAAAGACATAGGGTGAGCATACGGTCCAACACTGGGGTTAGTGAAGTAAGGGGAATACCAGTGTTGGGCCGGCTGCTCAAAAGAACGGTTAGCAGAAAAACCATTCCTAGCACGTCTACGAGAGGAGCGATCACCACGTAGAGGAAAACGTGGTCCGCTAAGGGAGGAGCGTCCATCGCGATACTCAAAACGCGGTGGGGGAAAACGCTCAACTACAAAGCCTCCGCCACGGGGTCCATAGCCTACAACTGCAGGCTCCCGCCGGGCACGCTCTCTATGAGGCCTAGGCCTAGCAACTTGAGGCACTGCACCTCTAGGCCTAGCATCTCTCCTCGGAGCTCTCTGCTGCCTAGGCCTGGGAACTTGAGGTTCTGGACCTCTGGGCCTAGCAGCACGTCTCGGTGCTCTCCTCTGAACATTCGGCACATGTACATCATGGAAAGGATGGTACATGTCCGGGTTGTTCATCTCCCTAGCACGGCGCGCCTCTCTCTTGCGCCTAAAGCAGAACTCGCTCAAGTGTCCATCTCTCCCACAGAAGTCACAATGATACCTCACCGCACGCAAAGGGGGTTGTTGGTACTCATGGCTGTGGGTGTGGATCACTTTGCCCTTCTGTGGCAAACACTCCTCCTGGATGGGTGGCATTGTGTCCAGCTTGTTTCTGAGGTGATTGGGTTTGGGATGCCATACTTGGTTCTTGGGTGGAGCTCTCGGGGGTTCCTCAAACACCCCATCCTTGGTGGTAGGCTTGACGGGCTCTTTGGGTGGAAGCTTGGACAGTTTGGGAGTAGTGGTGGAGTTGGGCTTCTCACATGGGTTCAGACCACTCGACTCTCCAACCTTCCCAAACGCAGAAAGATCAACACCCGGGGCAAAACCTACACCAGGACTTCCAGCAGCTCGCTTAAATTGGGAGATCATCATCCCGAGCTGCGGCTCACTACAAGAGACCCATGACAAGATGGTCCGAAGGTATGTGTTTTCTTCCTCGGTTTGCATCTTGTCATGCTTCACATTGGCTATCTCCATCTCCAAGCCCTCACACAAAGCACACTTAGCCACACAAGTGCTACCTGAGTTGGCCTCCTCAAGAGACACAATCTTGGCATTCTTCTCTGCCAACTCAGATTGCAAGACAGGACAAGTCTTGCACGCACCCAACAGAGAAGGTCTAGCCTTCAGCTCATCCACCTCTCCTACCAACGCAGCATACTTACCTCTCAAAGTGAGAAGGTCAGTCATGTGCGTGGTGCACATCTCACACTCAACCTCCTCCGACACGACCACGGTGGACTTGGCAAACTCAAGCTCTCTCACCGTGTCCTCCCACTTCTGCCTAAACTCCTTGCGCTCTCTAGCGGCACGCCTAAGCAGCTTATCCTGACTAAGCAAGGCGGCAGTAAGCTTCTCATTCTCTGCAAAGAGCTCATCGTGGGTCATGGATACCTGGGAGGTGTCGTCGTCGTCGTCGTCGTTCCGAGGGGAGTTCACCAGCTCGCCGTCGACCTCCTTGCCGAGGGCCATGGTGCAGAGGCCGTCGTCGTCGGCGAAGAAGCAGAGACCGTTCAGCTTGTCCTCGATCCTCTTCTTCTTCTCGGACTCGTCGTCGCTTGAGCAAGCGGAGTCGTCATCCGAGCCGTCGACGTCGCTGAGCGTGGCGAAGAACGCACGCTGCTCAGCCTGGGCCTTCTCCAAGTACTTCTTCTTGATGTACTCCTTGTCGAAGCCGCCCCTCCGCTTGTGCCTTGCGGGGACGTACTTCTCCTTGCGCTTGCCGGAGTCGTACTTGTGCCCATGATCGCCCTTCCCAGACGAATGCTTCTTCTTGGGGCAGTTGGCGATGAAGTGGTCGGGGTCGCCGCACTCAAAGCATCCTGAGCGTCCTCCACCGCGGCGACGGTTCATGCGGTTGTTGTGGAACCGCGTGAACCGGTTGGCGAGCATTGCCAACTCGTCATCCCCCAACGACTCAAGCTGGTCCTCTGTGACAGAAAAGAGAGACGAAAGAGCAAAACCTCCAGAGGGGTTAGAAGAGCCAGAAACCAAAGCCATTGTCGGGCCAGAAGGATTTTCATAAGAAGCCCTCGACATGGCGTCAATCTCACTAGACTTGAGCTTACTAAAGAGCTCGTCGCAAGTGAGGGTCTCATAGTTAGACGATTCGATGATCGCCTGGACCTTTGAGTCCCACACCGACCGATCAAGAGTGTGCAAAAGCTTCAAAGCCCTCTCATGATCGTCAAAAGGCAACAGCTCCTTGTTCGCTCTCATCTTGTTGACAATGACCTGAAAGCGAGCGAATAAACTCTCTATGCTCTCGCCAGGCATATGTCGAAAGTTCTCATACTCCCGCTTGTGCGACTCATAGAGGCGGGATTTGACCTGAGTGGTTCCCTCATGGAAGCGCATGAGGGTCGCCCAAATCTCGCGAGCCGTGGGGAGGTGAGAAACACGATCAAACTCAGACATGCTCAAACAGGAGAACAAGGCGTTACGTGCCCGGCTATTGGCCTCGTGCTCATCGATCTGGAGCTGAGTGACACGAGCAGCCAAGACAACGTAATCGGCCTTGTTGCAAATCTGCCAAACAGAAGAGCCCATGCTCTGGAGATAGGCCGACATGCGTATCTTCCAATACGCATAGTTCGTCCCATCAAAGAACGGCGGTTTGCCCACGCCGCGATCCATGTCGCCTTCTGTGGATCTGGAACCGGCTAAGGTGGAAGATCCTTAACCTGCTCCGATACCAATTGAAGGACCGAGAAGCAACCAGAAAGCGACCAGAGGGGGGGTGAATGGGAGCTTCAAAATTTCCTTTCGAAAACTAGTAGCCACTGTCCCGAGAATCACCCCAAAAGACAAACCCTAGAGCTTGCTAATGTCCACGACCCTAGATGTAGGGTGGATGCTTCCAAGAAGCACAGCGGGACACTACACAACTCTAGAAAGCCAACGCAAAAGACGGAAACCAAATCCGACAACGAACGAACAACCGGCGAACGAAAACGCGCAAGGCAGTCTCTGACCGGACTCTGGGCAGCGTCCGGTCAGGGAGCACCGGACGCGTCCGGTCGTCAGAAAACCAGTTTCGGACCTTACTGTTCGTGACCGGACTCTGGTGTACGGTGCGTCCGGTCAGGATAGTAGCGTCCGGTCACAAGGACAAAACAAGTGAACAGTACGCGCTGTGCGTCCGGTCAGTGAGCTCCACAAGCGTCCGGTCAACCAGCAGGAAATCGTAGTGAACGTTCAACGACCGGACTCACCTAGCCAGCGTCCGGTCGTCCCGACCCCTGCGTCCGGTCACCCCGTGACAGCACAGTTCATCCACCGATTTGAATCAAACTCTCCCAAAACGAAACCTCTAGGGTTCAAACTTGGAGAGATGAGTCACAAGGAGTATAGTGAGCTATCTCTAAGAGATCATGGCTCGAACCTATCTCCAAATCGATGAATCGAAGAATTTTGGGGGAAGGGAGAAAACTTGATCCCGAAACGAAAAATCGATCGATCTCCTAGACCGTGAGGTTAGAGATTAATTCCTTCGGAGGAAAGAAGTGCCTCACGATCTAGAACAACTTGGTTCAAGCGGATTTGCAAAAGATGAACCGAGCAAAGAGATCAAGCGACGGGAAGAACGTGGAGAGAAAAGGATTCCGCGAAGAACACGAACAAAACGCGAATCACACCCACGAATCTGCAACCGTGTGGCTACCACACGCTACAACAGTGAGGATACGGCCTCACTTCCTCAAAATCAACAGTACACAGAGGCAAGTCTCTCTGCGGATCTCAGCTAGCTACAGCAGGGGATGGGAGAGCAGGAAACCCTAAGTGCGAAAGAGCAAATGACTGAGATGAGAAGGGAGGAGGGTGTCTCCCTCTACTTATCCTAATTCTAACCTAAGTCTAATTCCTACTCTACCCCTCACTATTCTAATTACAGAGCGAACCAGCTAAACCCTAGGGTTATTCTGGACCAACTCGGTGGTAGGTGTATCCGACGGCCACGCCCGCACAATTCGAAGCGTTGCCTCGACGCAACCTCCAGATTGCCGCCACGTGCCGCCACCGCTCTGCACCCCCGGTTTTGTGGCCCAAACCGGGAAACCAGCCTTTTCCAGCCATCCCCCGGTTTTGAGGCCCAAACCGGGAAACCAGCCCACCAGCTTCTGAGTTTTGAGGCCAAACTCAGCAAACCCTCAGCGCCCAGGTTTTGAGGCCCAAACCTGGAAACCGTCCTCAGCCCGAGTTTTGTGGCCAAACTCGGAAACCATCCGCACCCAGGTTTTGAGGCCCAAACCTGGAAACCGTCCACCCGATGGTTTTTCCCTGGCTCTACCACCAAACCGACGTCGTAGAGGGGATGCACCGCCCGTGCACCCCGTCCACCGACACGTGTCCCCAAGTCTACGACTTAGGCAACACATGACCGCAAGTCTTCGCTCGTCGCTGTCCCAGGCTGCCAGCCACCACAGCTGATCCTCGGGCCTCTGGTCCCTCAGTCCAAGCCTCACGTCCGCCCTTCGCCACTCTCGGTCCATCGGCACGGCACGTCTCTACTTGACCTTCACCTCGCCTTTGATCACTGCATCCGTGCTCGACACCTGCACAACACAAGCCAAAGAACATGCGCATCATCCCAGTTGACAATCACTCATCACTCAGAGACCCGGCATACACCCATGTATCCGCACTACAACACCATTCTGAGGCGGTGTGTGGGGGAGAAGAAAACTGATGCTCTAAACCCAAAGAGTTACAGAACTTCTCAAAATCTGAATTCTTGAATTCGGAACCATTATCACTCCTAATAGCTCGCATTGAGTTCAAAGGGAACTCAGTCTAAAGACGCAAATCAGATTGCGAGCAAAAGAGAAAGTCTCAGTTTTCTCAGCAAGAAAAAAACCCACGAATATCTCGAAAGTCGTCAACAACAAGAAGCACATACCACTTCCCCCAACCGAGCTCACCCGAGCCGGACCAACAAGGTCCATGTGCAAAAGCTCTCCAGGGCGCTTGGTCATGACCTGAGTCACTGGATGGTGGGGAGCGACAACCATCTTCCCCATGTCTACAAGAATGGCAAACAAGATCCTTCTCCATGGATAACTTGGGCAATCCTCAGATTAGGCCAAGTGAACTAAGTCTTGCAAGCAAGTCGAAGCTCAAATGTCCTAGTATCCTATGCCACTTCTAAAGATCAGAGGAGGAAGGTCCAGCCAAAAGACAACGAGAAACTCCAAATGACTCCGAGAAATCCGCACGAAAGACTTTCCCAAAGGGCGAAATCACACAAACAAGATTGCCTTGAGGATCCAAATACGACTGAGATTCGGCTTAAAACGAATCTCATAGTCGCCATCAAAGAGTTGCGAAACAGAAAGAAGGTTAAAATGCAAGTTAGAAACAAGAGCAACATCGCGCAACACAAAGTGCTCATTAACTCGCACCGACCCTCGAGACAACACTCTACCTTTGCTATTGTCGCCGAAGGTGATAAACTCCATTCCGGCGACCGGACTAAGGCTGGAGAACTATTTGGCATTTCCGGTCATGTGCCTCGAGCAAACGGAATCCACCAACCAAACGTTCTCCAATCGTTTTACCTACATCAATAAAAAGACATAGGGTGGGCATACGGTCCAACACTAGGGTTAGTGAAGTAGGGAGAATACCAGTGTTGGGCCGGCTGCTCAAAAGAACGGTTAGCAGAAAAACCATTCCTAGCACGCCTACGGGAAGAGCGATCACCACGTAGAGGAAAACGTGGTCCGCTAAGGGAAGAGCGTCCATCGCGATACTCAAAACGCGGTGGGGGAAAACGCTCAACTACAAAGCCACCGCCATGGGGTCCATAGCCTACAACTGCAGGCTCCCGCCGGGCACGTCCTCTCCGTTGCCTAGGCCTAGGAACTTGAGGTTCTGGACCTCTAGGCCTAATAGCACGCCTCTGAACATTCAGCACATGTACATCATGGAAAGGATGGTACATGTCCGTGTTGTTCATCTCCTTTGCACGGCGTGCCTCTCTCTTGCGTCGAAAGCAGAACTCACTCAAGTGCCCATCTCTCCCACAGTGCTCACAGTGGTACCTCATCGCTCTCATAGGGGGTTGTTGGTACTCACGGTAGTGGGTGTGGATCAATTTTCCCTTCTGTGGCATAAGCTCCTCCTGGATGGGTGGCATGGTGTCAAGCTTATCCTTGAGGTGGTTTGGTTTGGGAGCCCATGATTATTTCTTGGGTGGAGCTCTCGGAGGTTCAACAAAGACCCCATCCTTGGTGTTAGGCTTGAGAGGCTCTTTGGGTGGAATCTTGGTAAGCTTGGGAGTAGTGGTGGAGTTGGGCTTCTCACATGGGTTAAGACCACTCGACTCTCCAATCTTCCCAAAAGACGAAACATCAACACCCTGAGCAAAACCTATACACCACCTCCAGCAGCTCGCTTGAATTGGGAGATCATCATCCCGAGCTGTGGCTCACCACTAGACACCCATGACAAGATGGTCCGAAGGTATGTGTTTTCCTCCTCGGTTTGCATCTTGTCATGCTTTACGTTCACAATCTCCATCTCCAAACCCTCACACAGAACGCACCTAGTCACACACGTGCTATCTGAGCTGGCCTTCTCAAGAGACACAATCTTGGCATTCTTCTCTGCCAACTCAGATTGCTAGCCTGCACAGGACTTGCACGCACCCAACAACGGATCTAGCCTTCAGCTCATCCACCTCTCCTACCAACACAGCATACTTGCTTCTCAAAGTGAGAAGATCAGTCATGTGTGTGGTGCACATCTCACACTCCTCCTCATCGGTAACAACGATGGTGGACTTGACAGATTCAAGTTCCTTCACCGTATCCTCCCACTTCTGGCTAAACTCCTTGCGCTCTCTAGCAGCACGCCTAAGCAACTTATCCTGACTAAGGAGCGCGACAGTAAGCTTCTCGACCTCAGCAGAAAGATCGTCGGGGGTCTGAGATACCTGGGAGGTGTCGTCGTCGTCATCGTCGTTCCGAGGAGTGTCCACCAGCTCGCCGTCGACCTCCTTGCCGAGGGCCATGGTGCAGAAGCCCTCGTCGTCGGCGAAGAAGCAGAGGCCGTTCAGCTTGTCCTCAATCCTCTTCTTCTTCTCGGGCTCGTCGTCGCTTGAGGAAGCGGAGTCATCATCCGAGTCGTCGACGTCGCTGAGCGTGGCGAAGAACGCAAGCTGCTCAGCCTGGGCCTTCTCCAAGTACTTCATCTTGATGTACTCTTTGTCGAAGCCGCCCTTTCGCTTGTGCTTCACGGGGACGTACTTCTCCTTGCGCTTGCCGGAGTCGTACTTGTGCCCATGATCCGCCTTGCCGAAGACTTGCTTGTTCTTCTTCGGGCAATTGGCGATGAAGTGGTTGGGGTCGCCGCACTCAAAACATCCCGAGCGTCCTCCTCCGCGGCGATGGTTCATGCGGTTGTTGTGGAACCGCGAGAACCGGTTGGCGAGCAACGCCAACTCGTCATCCCCCATGAACTCTAGCTGCTCCTCCGTGACAGAAAGAAGAGAAGAAAGTGCAAAGCCTCCAGAGGGGTTAGCAGAAGAGCCAGAAACCAAAGACATTGACGGGCCAGAAGGATTTTCATAAGAAGCCCTCGCCATGGCGTCAATCTCACTGGACTTGAGCTTACTAAAGAGCTCGTCGCATGTGAGGGTCTCATAATTAGGTGATTCGATGATCGCCTGAACTCTGGAGTTCCACACCGACCGATCGAGAGTGTGCAAAAGCTTCAAAGCTCTCTCATGATCGTCGAAAGGCAACAACTCCTTGTTCGCCCTCATCCTATTGACAATCACCTGAAAGCGAGCGAATAAACTTTCTATGCTCTCGCCAGGCATATGTCAAAAGTTCTCATACTCTCGCTTGAACGACTCGTAGAGACGGGTTTTGACTTGAGAGGTTCCCTCATGGAAACGCATGAGGGTCGCCCAAATCTCCCGAGCCGTAGCGAGGTGAGAAACGCGATCAAACTCGGACATGCTCAAACATGAGAAAAGAGCATTACGGGCTCCGCTATTGGCATCGTGCTCATCGATCTGACGCTGAGTAACACGAGCAGCCAAGAGCACGTAATCAGCAGAGTTGCAAATATCCCAAATGGAAACACCAATACTCTGCAGATAGGTCGACATGCGTATCTTCCAATACGCATAGTTCGTCCCATCAAAAAACGGCGGTTTGCCCACGCCGCGATCCATGTCGCCTTCTGTGGATCTGGAACCGGCTAAGGTGGAAGATCCTTAACCTGCTCCGATACCAATTGAAGGACCGAGAATGCAATAGCAAGGCGACTAGAGGGGGGGGGTGAATGGGAGCTCAAAAATTTCTCTCGAAACTTTGGCCTTTTGTCCCCAAAATCAACCCCAAGAGCTTCGATCGAAACCGTGATGCCCACGACCCTTGGAAGAGGGTGGATGATCCCTAGGATCACAGCGAGGCACCACAAAGCGATAGTGAACCAAACGCCAAAAGCACGAGCACAAGTTCGATCCTCATAAACCAAGTCCCGAACGTAGATAGACGGCTACGTTGAGAAATCCCCAAATACCTATGCTAACAAGTAGCAAAGATACCTAGAGAGGTTCCTTGATCAACTCTAGGGCCAAATGAGAAGTCCGGAAACCAAGCGAAGAAGCCGGTAGAGCAAACGCACTAAACCGCAACAAGCAGTCGAATCCCGGACTGTCCGGCCCTAGGGTCCAGGACTGTCCGCACCAGGCTGGACTGTCCGCGGTTCACTAGCGGACTGTCCACCAGCAGAAAACTCAAAACAGCACGAGTGCTGCAAGTCCCCTGGACGTTCCCGGACTGTCCGCGAACTCCAACGACGGACTATCCGCCGGTAAAAAAGAACTAGTCCAACAGCGCGGAGTCAGGCTACTGGTCCAGCCGACCCCGACGCGTGGACTGTCCGCTGGAGGAACGGTGGACTGTGCGCGACCTCCCAGTGAGGGCGATTTCGGTCGCCCCTCACACAACTCTTCCCAAATCTGAATCAAATCACAATCCCGTGTTTCCAAACATGGAGAGAATGATCACGAGGTAGTTAGGAGACTATCCCCAAGAAATCATCCGCTCAAATCGATTCAATCACCGGGAAATAGAAAGGGGAGGAGTATGAACGAAAAAGCGCCACAAAAATGAAATCAGCCCGATCTACTTGTTCGTGAGTTAGATGAATTCCTTCGGTGGAAATGATCTCCTCACTACAAAGAACAAGTTGATTCAAACGGATTTTGCAAAGACACAATAGAGAGGGAGATCGAGTGATGGGAAAATCACGGAGAAATGAAGAACGCGAATCAAGTCATCGATCTGCAATCGTGTGGCTACCACACGCTATAACAGTGAGATTACGGTCTCACTTCCTAAAAATCTTCAGTACACAGAGGTATGGTTCTCTACGGATCTCAGTTGCTACAGCAGGGGATGGGGAGAGCAGGAAAACCTAGAAGGCAAAGAGCAAATGACTGAGATGGATGGGGAGGTGGGTGTCTCCCCCTACTTATCCTAATTCTAATTCCCACTCTACCCCTAACTAATTACAGAGCGAACCAGCTAAACCCTAGGGTTATTCTAGACCAACTCATGGTAGGTGGCGATCCGACGGCCACGCCGCACAACTGGTAGCGTTGCCTCGACGCAACCTCACCGATTGCCGCCACGTGCCGCCACCGCTTTGCTTGTCCTTTTCCCGGACGTCGCCCCCGGTTTTGTGGCCCAAACCGGGAAACCAGCCTTCACAGCCAACCCCTGGTTTTGAGGCCCAAACCGGGAAACCAGCCGACCGTCGCCTGAGTTTTGTGGCCCAAACTCAGAAACCCGCAGTGCCCAAGTTTTGAGGCCCAAACCTGAAAACCGTCCTCAGCCCGTGTTTTCTGGCCCAAACTCGGAAACCATCAGCGCCCAGGTTTTGAGGCCCAAACTTGGAAACCGTCCACTCGGTTTTTTCTGTGGCTCAACCACCAAAACGAGCCGTAGAAGGGATGCACCGCCCGTGCACCCCGTCCACCCGCAAGTCTTCGCTCGTCGCTGTCCCAGGCTGTCAGCCACCACAGCTGATCCTCAGGCCACCGGTCCCTCAGTCCAAGCCTCACGTCCGCCCTTCGCCACTCTCAGTCCATCGGCATGACACGTCTCTACTTGACCTTCACCTTGCCTTCGATCACTGTATCCGTGCTCGACACCTGCACAACACAAGCCAAAGAACATACGCATTATCCCAGTTGACAATCACTCATCACTCAGAGACTCGGCATACACCCATGTATCCGCAAACTCGTTCCGACCGCGAAGCCGCTCATTGTTCCAGGTCGGCTCTCGATCCCCACGCATCTGCCGAAGCCACGAAGGGGGTATTGGGACGCGGGGGGCGCGAAGAGTAAGACCCGGGAGATGGTGGTTAAGTCCAACTCCTTGGCAATCGGGCTTGCCTCCGGGTATGTGGTGGCAGTCGATTCCGCGGCTTCCTGGAACGGTGTTGTGGTTATCTGTAGCTCACCTTAGCGGGTGAGTATGGTTTGTGTGGGGAATAAATCACCAGCTGGTTAGGAATCGATTATAATCGCCATTGCTCCTGGATAGTGAGCACTTGACTTGAACTCCGATCAGTGTTGATACTGAAGGTAAAGAACACTGAACGGTTATCGACACTGTGGCAATAGCTAATTGATCTGCTTGTTATTATATTGTGGTGATTGCTTAATCACTACTCATGATTGTTTTAGACAAGTGCTAATCTAGTTGAGTAGGTTAATTATCTATCTAAAACTTGCAGCTAGTAAGTAAAAGATAATGCTACTTTATTACTCATGCTTTTATGCAAAACTGTGTGTCATACCAGCTCCACTCTTATATCAGCCTTGCATACTCCTTGGTGTCACTTTATTTCTGGTTTATGACAGGTAAGTCTAGTTGAGTACATTCGAGTACTCAGGGTTTATCCCAACTTGTTGCAGGTGAAGGTTAGGCCTGCCGAAAGGTGAGGGCCACTGCCGGTGGGCTCGGCAGTTCCCTACTTCTTCTCTTATGCTGTTGTTGGAGGATGTCACTCAAGCTAGCAAAGTATTTGAACCTATGTTATGGTATTCATTTCAAAGCTATGTTGTTTCTTCTAAATTAAGTGGAACCCAACTTGTATCTTTATTTGTGAACTCTATTGTAATATTATTTCCGCTGCAAAGCTCCGTGGACATGATTTGTATTTGCTTGACCATGCGATCTTAGCTGAGATGTTGAAAAAGTTTGAAATCCCTCAGGATTTCACGGACTACCGGGTTTATATGGGCTCATGTGTGCTAATTCAGCTGCTTCGGCAGAGGTTTCTGCACTTGTGCTCTTATAAATTGGACGGTTCTGTTACAGCTGGCATCGGAGCAAGGTTAAGCATAATACTGTCATGTGCATGGTTTTAAAACAAAGTTTTGATTTTGCAAAGCCTATTTTATCTAAAAAGCTTTAGCTAATAGGCAAGTTTGTCAAAACCTAATTTGTAAACTATGTGCTAGCGACAACCTCCAGTTATGCCCAACTAGGACTTTCAGGTGGCTTAGTTAAGTAATACTAACTCTGGGGGGTTTTAATTACTTGCAACGACACGTCGACACAAAAGGTACGTGTGATGACCGTACTATGCTACCCTGTGGTCTAATGTTGGAGGTAGCCCTCACATATAATGTACTCATGTATGTGGGGTAGTTGAATTTATTTTATGCAACGTCGCACCTACGCTCAGGTAAGTGTGAGTTGTGAGAGCATAACCAAACAACCGTTGGTCTAGGGAAGAGCTAGTTTGGTACTGGAACTTGTACTCGTCAAGCCCATGGGTACAAGTGAAGGTATTTAATTACGGGAGTAATATTATTCTGATGGGTGCATATACTACTTACATGTATACTAGGTATGCACCTAAGTTAGTATCTAGATTTAAATTCCTGCAATGTATTTATATCTGTTGTGGGAATGGGCTGAAATGAGATTTTCTGCAGGTACGCTAACCTCGAATGCCTATGTATAGTTGACGACTGGCTAGATCGAGAGTGCGTGTTATGCCACCGACCTAGAACGTGATTGCTACCTCAGGTTGGCAATAGCATACATCTTGTTGTGCATTGCTCATGAACATGCTTCTCTCACCCTTTGTTCTAATAATAAATAACTTGTTATCAAGTGTGACTAATGTAATGATAAAACGTAATGGTTGTTTGTGCATCAAAATGTTTTCCCACCTTGTTCCTGTAATGGTGGAGTTTGTTGTGAACTAGTGCTTCAATGTGAGGTGCTAGGTTGCTTGTAAAAGATAGAAATAAATATTTCGTTTGATGTTGTGTGTTGCTCTAAGCTAGATGTAATATGGTCTTGTTCTTGTTGGTTGGTAGTGTGAAATGTTTTATATGAGTGCTTACATATTAGCTAAATAAGTGATTGCTTGTTTAGGCTAGAAATAAATACCTGTATGATGCTGTTTAGATAACCCTGCTATCTCATCATGACTGTGTGTTGTCTTGTTCTGCTTCATGTTTGCTTGATAGAGTAGTTACACAATACGTTTTTAATGGTTAGAAGTTTCCCCCTATGTTGAAATGTTTTGTTGTAACCTAATGCTGGTGTGATGTTATCTTGCTTGTTTAGCAAAACTATGCTAAGTTTGTAATTCAATGTTTCGAGCTAGGAAACTCCCTTTTGGGTGAAACCAATTGGGTTAGTTTTGGTTGTGAAATGCTCCACTACCTACAGAAACCATAAAACTTGTTGTTTGAGCCTGTTTGTATGTCGTTTTGTGTGGGTAAGCTAAGTGCTTCCTAAACATGTAATTCTAGTCTTGTTAAGCTTTGTGTTAGCCTGCTTTAGCAAGGAAATGTACTAAAACCTGTTGTTTAGTTGCTTTTTCATGCTATAATCATGTAGTCTTGTTTCCTACTTGTTTCCTGCAAAAATAAGAACTAGAGTTATACGAATTAAAAAAAAATTGTGAAATTAATTTTCATAACTCACTAGTATGATGTTGCTGCAAGAAAAATGTAAAACTTGCTGTTGACAAACTTAAATAGCATAAACTTGTTTAAGTTGTTATAAGCATGTTTGCTTACTAGAATTGTGTAGGTTGTTTTACTTGCTCAACATATACTGAAATGCTTGTAATAGTCTACTAAATGCATGAGTGAGCGACCATAATCTTCCTAGAATTCTCTGGGAGTAGATTGAAACAGCTCTATGTCTCACCTTACTAAAATAGGTAAATTAATAAGTGCATGTAAGAAATTTAATTTGGATAAACCATGATCTTCTCTAACATGTTTAATATGTATATAAACTGTTTTCATACATGGTTATGCCTAGAATTATATTTTTATGTGCACCATGCTTTATAACTGCTCTCTAATCTATCAGTAATTTATATTAGCTTATATGCTTTGTAAGAACTAAATAATTGCAATTAATTTAAGTGGCTGTAATATTAGCTTTTCTAACATGTTTAGAATGTTTTAAATTGTTGTTATACTTGGTTGTACCTAGAATTAAGTTGTTGCATGTTTTTTTGTTAGTTGTTGTTATCCCGTGTTTGTCATTCCTTTGTGGAATATAGACTATGCATGAGCTTGTTGCTTGATTGTTAGCTTCATATGCTAAATAAGTGAGTGGTAACTTAAAATTGTAATCTGCTTAAAGTTAATAAACAAGTATGCCCTAATTTGCTTGGTATGTTTGTTTCTAGATACAGAGTTGTGCTCCAATCTAGTAAACAGGAAATAAAATAATGACAACATCTGTTAACCATGTTTTACATGTCTATGTTGCTTGTGTGCTATAGGTACATGTTTGTCTGGTATGAGCTTGGTGATTAGTGTTGAGTGCTTAAGCTGATTGTTGTGTGTTTCAAATGTTTGTTAAGGTTGTGTGTAGATGTGTTGTTATCTAAATGGTACCTTGGTTAGTCCAACCCTTTGTCCTCGGTGAGTGCATGAGTGGTTTGTTCAGCCTCCGGTTACGCTCGTGCCCCAGCCCTCTCAACCTTCCGAGATGCCTTTAATAGATCCATGTTGCTTAAAGACCTATGTTTGTGTGTCTGGTTCTGATGGTTTAGAATGCTTGTGCCCAGAACCTGAACCTAGGCCTGTCCATGCCTTTTCGTTGGACCAGTTAGCCCTAGTTAACCTTCCAAAAATCCTAGTTCCAAACCATGGCATGCCCATGCTTGTTGTGTAGCCATGCCTCTAACTAACCTGCAGATCCAAGTTTGGTCTTAAGTGTTGCTGAAGCCATAGATGTTTGTACCCTTTGCTGTGAAGGCCCTTGTTGTTTGACCAGCCAAGTTTAGTTCCTGTTAACCTCAGCCTTTGACCATAGTTTGGCTTACCCAGTTGTGGAGTCCAAACCCAAACCCATGTATCCCCTCGGTTGCCTTTTGTTGCTGCTTGGCCAAATCAAGTTCATGAAATCTTTCGTCTTGTCATGACCTTAATGTGCACCAGATGAATCCTTGTTGTCTTATGCCATGTCGTGTCCTTGAAATCACCTCCTTGTTGATTTTCGAACCTTGTGATCATCCTTGTTTTGCTAGCTTATGCCTTGCATGTGATGCTTATCCATGCAAAATTTATCTGCGTCATGTGGGATTTCACACTGGTTGTGCATTCAATAATGGTGTCTTGGTGAAGAACTAATGGTGCCGCGACAAAACCGAGAGCCTCTTGTGGCGGCCGACCCACAAGTTTGTGCTGCTCGGCACGCGCTGGTATCATGGTTTGTAGCCAAGATTCATTATAGAGAACTGCCCCGATGTGCTATCTTTCGTGAAGCATTCTCCTTGATTATCTCCTATATTCCTTCAAAAAAATCCTTTTGTCGGCACAGATGTGGCAGTGTTTCTTTCTGAAAATGGCAAAGAGGATGACCTTTTTCAGGATCAGTCAGTAATGATTGCAGTAACAGACTGTAAGAGGTGGTAGACGAAGGACTCTGTTGGATCAGCAACAAAAGTTTTGAGCATCATGTATGGTCATAGTGAACCAAAGTGGCACAGAATTCTGAAAAGTGGACAAGTATCAGCTGAAGAATGAGCAACAGAAATGGTGTGTTATTGAACCAGATACTTGAGGACCAGCAGTTTTCTGTCTGAACATAATACGTATGTCTACATAATGATCTCATAATCAACTCAATCCTCCCAGAGGTGTCTGATTCTCTGCTGTTTTTGGTGGTGGCTATGTGCTTTGATATCCGACAGTGCTTGCAGTAAAAGCTGAAACCTTGGAGCTTTTTAGTGTGGAGAGACAACTGATTGGTTTATGCCATTGAAAGCCAATCTCTAGTTCAGAAATGACTCTTTGGTAGCTATGAAGGCTATGTCTTGCAGAACAATGTTATGCCCGAAGTCTGTAAATCAACTGATATGGTTTGTGACACTCGTATTTCCAAGTCTCTGTCCTGTTCCAGTTAACTCTATCCTGGAAAAATTTAAATGGTAATACCAGACGGTACGCCAGTCTAATAACTCAGTCAGAATTATACCTCGGATAAGGACAGACTAATGATACATCTTGGTACTATGAAAAGGTTGTTCCAGATTATTTTAGAAGAAGCCAGAAAGGACATTCAGAATCAGTCCCTTATTCTTGAGCAGTAAAGGTGTCCTACCAAAAATCAACTCTTAGAAGTGCAGATTGCTGACAAATTGAAGTGTCAAACATCAGATTTCAGATTATGTTCCTGCATCGTTGAGTGGATTTAAGAAGATCGCTCTATGACCCAAGTAGTACAACATGTCAGTTCCACTAAGTTGTAATTACATCGTGAAGAAGAATGATGTTGATCTATTTGGTAGCACAAAGATTCAGAAATTTGGTATTTTTGCCCAAGAGGTTGCATCAAATTCAACCTTAATGACTGTCGCAGCGTAAGAAATAAGAATTTCTGTAAAGAAGGATTAGTAAAACCATGGAATTGGTAGAGTCAGCTATCACATTCACTGCTCTCTTATCAGATGCTCTCTTATCAGATTCAGATAATACAGTGTTATCATTAGAGAAAGATAATTGCACACATAGAACCTTATGTAGCTTTCCATCGATTGTTAGCTGGTTGAACAGACATTCACGGTAGTATAGAAAGTGGTTGTAGTCAGTCAGTCCTGACCATCTCAAGGGATGTATATTTGTTATAGTCTCAATCGGACGAAGATTCAATTTTTGCAGAAATATTATCATGGATTCCTCCCAAAGCAACAATACAATTTTGGATTTTCCCTGTCAATCTGACAATGTTGTCTTGAGTGCACCTCAGTGTTCAATGGAAATCAGTGAAGAAAATTCTTCTGACAAGAGTTAGTAATTGGAAAATGACATGAAAGATCAGAAAGTTGTTCTTTTCATGACAGTTTCTGTTCTGTTAAAGAGGTCAGTGTGTTGAGCTGCCAATAGCTGGTGATTAAGAATGAGTGCTATACTTATCTTCCCTTGGAAAAGTCTTTCGTCCAGAATCTCGGGACGCGATTCTTTTAAGGGGGGAGGGCTGTAACACCCCAGGTGTTCGCCGTCAGTTGAGCAGTCAGTTGAGCACGGACATGATATATCAAGCGATGATGAAGAACTAAATTCAAGTGTGTCAGTGATGACAGAGGTTTTGGGATCAATCTCAGAGATGGAACTCCAGTTTGAATTATTCGGGAAATAATTAATAGAGCCAGTTAATAATGATTGCCAATTTATGAATATTCAGGATTTATGCTAAACCTGGATTTTTCATGTGCCCCGCCTCAGTTCCTGTCTACAGTGCCTGGTGAAAAAGTTTCGCGAACTTTGGAATCAAAAAATCACATGAAATGACAAGTCACAGCTTTGCCTATAATGGTTGATTAATTGAAGAAAATCATTTGGATTCAACCAAGTATCGCAATTATTCCCAATCAATTGTATATGAACTCACGACCAAAAGTTATGAAAGTTTCGTGTTGAGCAGATGGCCAAAATATTCCGACCGACGAGGAACCCTAAATCGGATCCTATCAGGTGACTGCTTTGACCGACGTTGAACAGTATTTTCGGATATTTGCATGTCAGTGCGCCTTAAATAAAAGTTGTAGTACAGACCGAGAGGAACAAATTTCGTTTTATGACCGAGACCTGGATCGGTGCTGAAAATGGTGAAAACAAGCTCGCAAGATGAGATACAATGCGGTTTTCAGGTTCCAGAAATCAGTTAAGTCTGTACTGCGAAAATTGGAATTTCGGTCACCGTGAAGTTGCCGTCGACGATCGTTACCGGACAAACGATTGAGAATTTGACTGAGTGCATGTAACGAAAGTCGGAGTACTCGGCGAGACGACGACATCAAAATTGGTTTCATCGAAATCGGAGTCCGTTTGATCAGTGTTTGTAATTTTGGAGTTTGACCGAAAGTTTACGGAAACATACCAATTTGGGAAAGAAATTTTTCTCGAAAAAAAATGTCACGGCCTCCCAGGCCGCACCTCTCTCGAGGTCGCGCACCCCTCCGTCCGACAAAAAGGCCGTGGCCTGCCTCTTTTTGTCCCCCTCGGTCTCTCTCTCATTCTCCCCGTTTTTCCTCTCTCCGGCTCTCTTTCTTTCTCTGCCATTACCGAACAGAGCAGGTGCAGGGCTGCAGCCATGGTGCCCCTATGTAACAGAACCGACCAATTTGCACCAGATTAAGCACCAAATCGCTGCTTTCACAGAGATTACAAGTACTTAAGCTCGTACAAACCCGGTAGTCCGGAAATCTCGAAGGATTTCAAGTCATTCAACTTTAACCAAGATCGTAATAGATTAGCGTACATGCCCACAAGGTACATTCAGTTCGCACATAGTTCAAATACATCGGAGTTCGATAGTTAACACAAACCATAGTTTTGAATTCAAAGCGGAAGCAACATAGTTTTGAAACACAAGTCCTTAGTTCACAATACGGTGCCATATGCCTGATCCGTCCACAAAAGCATCAGGGAAGATAAGGATTGACCATGCCCATGGTCTAGTCACTGCCCTCGACGAAATACAGACAGTTCTCGCAGTAGCCGAAGAAACATTGCCCATCTGCAACAACAAGGGATAGAACCCTGAGTACGAGAAGGTACTCAGCTAGACTTACCCGTCATAAACCAGAAATAACCGACACCAAGGATTATGCAAGGCTGTATCTGGGGTTGGCCACACTTACCTTTTTGCATAAAAGCACTTTATTATTAACTAATCATCATTAGAGCATTAGCAGTTACTTTTATGTAATCAGCCTGATTATCTAGATTTGCACCTGATCTAGAGCAAACACTTGACTACTTATTCAAGCAAGAGTGACTATTTCATCAATAGCCTTTCAGATTCATCAACCATAACCATCATTAATTCCATATATTACTACGGTAACACATGCTCAGTCAAGTTACTCACTAACCAGGAGCGATGGCGATTATAATCGATTCCTACCAGCTGGGGACAAAAATGTCGCACACTCGCCCGACACACCCTGCCAGGCGGCCGTTGGTGACCACTCAGGAGGTTCGAGAACCCAAGTCGCGGGACGGCCATGGACCCTTCTACACCGAGGGTTATCTCAATGCCAGGTCGCTCAGCTATTAACTGCCCACGGTCATGCCAGGTCGATCAGGCCCTGCCTGCCCTCGGACCATGCCAGGTCGATCAGAATAGTTGCCCACGGTACATATAAGGCCCTGGGTGTTAGGCGTCAACGTCTCCGTCACCGGCTCGAAACACCTTACTCGGCTTCACGGGAGGTACCCGCACCTGCTCCGTTAAGTGATTGACGCGTTCAAAATGACTGAGGTGTGCCTTCGTCGGGTCCTAATCGACACAGACGGGAGACTACTAGCACACAGAACCCATGTCCTGCTGCTCCTACATCCCGCCCGGTCTCAATTTAATTATCACATGGTTATATTCCACATAGGTGGTGCGGTGATGTCCCCATCAAATCCCGGCTGGTCCCTGTAAC
>VDCT01000640.1:0-17178 GCA_009763385.1 Coix lacryma-jobi var. lacryma-jobi | reverse complement strand
TTTTGTTCTTCGTGTTCTTCCTCCCTCCTTCACTCTATCTTAGGTTGGGAAGACTCGATCTACCTTTTGGCAAGGAATCAAGACGTGGGAAGCTACATCGTCATCTACAACATCTAGGGAAGTGGGGTAATTGCTAGATCTGAGATTGCATCTCACCCCTTCGATTTCGTAGCTTCCTGCAGGTGCTCGGTAGTACCGGCTTAAGCCCGGTAGTACCGGCGTCGGTAGTACCGGCCTAGCCGGTAGTACCGACTGCCTGCTGTTTGCACTAGCTTGTATTGCAATAATTCTTGTGCTAGTGTTTAGTTGCTTAGTTTGTGTAGCTAAGTTGAGCTCTCTAATTTGGCTTGTGTAGCCTTGTTATTGAGCATTGCTAGTGAGCTTAGGCTTTGTGCTTTGCTTGCTAGATTGCAGGAGCTCCCCCGTGCTTGAAGTACTAGTTGCATAGGCTTGTGTGACCTTGCTTCTAGAATTGGTTAGGTGAGCTCTAGCTAGCCCGACACCTTATTTGCATTGATTAGGATCTTTTGTAAGGTGTCATAGAGTATAGGTAGAGGGGTGTAGTCTTGGCTAGACCGATAGTTTTAATTCCGCATTTGTTTCGGTTAGCCGCTACGTTTAATTTTAAAAGGACTATTCACCCCCCCTCTAGTCCGCCATCTCGACCTTCAAGTGGTATCAGCTAGGTCTCTCATTTGTGGTCTTTACCGACCCGAGAGGATGGCGACTTACGGGCTAGGCATTGATTGTCCACACATTTTTGATGGCACTCACTTTACACGATGGAAAACTTGGATGATGTGTAATTTCAAGTTTATTTGCCCTCAAATGTGGTGGATCGTAGATGTAGGCTTTTCTCATGTGTTGGATGAAAGAATCTAACTCAAGCACAAGAGAAATGCCTAGATCTCGAGTGCCAAGCTACTAACATCATTTTTAGATCTTTGCATGATGATATCTTTAGTGAGATCATGGATATGGAGTCCTCCCATACATGTGGAAGTATCTCAATGACAAGTATGGGAGTGCTCCAATTGATGATGATGTTAGTGAGCCCAGGAAGAGGCACACGAGGTGGTTGAGCAAGACCACAACTCCGTGATTGTGGAAGATTGCTCCACCTCAAGCTCAAGTGATGCAAGTGATGATGATATTCCAAGCACACTTGATGATGATGGTTCATGCTCCGGCTATGAGAGTGATACTTCTTCGAGCTCTCCAACCACTACATCACATTGCTTCATGTCACACGGTGACACTAAGGTTTGCAAAGCTAATGTGATTGATCTTAATGCATATGAGGAGCTCTTGAGTAAATATGCTAGCATGACCATCGCTTTAGAAAATGAGATGTCTAAAAATGCAAAATTGACAAAAGAAAACTCATTTCTAAAGAATGCATGTGAACAACATCTACTTTATGTTACTTGTTCACATGAGAGCTAAAATTGACTCATGAGGAACTATGTGTTGCTCATGATAACTTGGTAAAACCATGCTTTTCTCACTAAGAAGCTTTCTAATGTAGAAACTAAAACTAGTGAGAGCTCATCATTTGGGTCAAATGATCAATCACATATTGCTAACCCATGTGATGTAGAGAAGAAGCATGTATCCACCTCTTGTGAATGATTTATTATCTATGCCATGTTCTTCACATATAGATGCTTGTTCTACTTCCTTGTCTTGTGAGACTAACATTTTGAAGGAGAACAATGAGCTCAAAAGTGAAGTGAAGAACTTGAGCAACAAGTTAGAGAGGTGGTGTAGATCAAAGGTCACCCATGAGCACATGATGAAAATCAAAGAAGCTATGGTGACAAGAGTGGCATTGGCTTCAACAAGCAATGTCAAAGGCAAGAGATGGGGCAAGAGAAGATATGAAAGAGAAATGAAGAAGCAAGAACAAGAAAAGCTATCTCATTTCATGTGCTATCAATGCCATGAGATGGGACATCTTGCAAAAGCTTGCCCCAACAAGAAGAAGCCCCAAGATCAAATCAAGATCAACCATGAAGATGGTGATATGGGAAGAAGACAAGAAGGGGAGGTAGAAGATCAAGATCAACACAAGACCTCGCCCAAGTCAAGTGCTACAAATGTGATGAGTTGGGCCACCTAGCTTCGGGTTGTCCAAACAAGCTTGAGGAGAAGGCTCAAGCAAACAAGAAGAAGCAAGGCAATGAGAAGCAACACATGAGCAAGGAAGAGAAGGCTCAATCAAGAGAATTGCTACTCATGCCGGGAAAGGGGACACATGGCTCATTCATGTCCCCTAGGTAATTCCTAAGCCTATTTCAATTGCTAATGATTCTATGCTTAGGAAGGATAATGGTACCTCTAAGACTACTATTGCAACTCATCCCGCTATTCATACTAAGGCTATGCCAAAGTATGTTGCACCTAACTTGAGAGGACCCAAACAAGTTTGGGTACCATCAAAGTGGATGAATGTGTGTAGTACCATGGCATTGGAGACTTGATTCAATTGTTCTATTGATCATCATGTGATTGAATCAAGTAATGAAGCTTAGTGCATCCATCCCAATGCCAAGACAAAAGAGTGAAGTCCAAGTGCTACAACATACAAGTGCAAAAGATCAAGTTGTGGTGGTTGATGGAATATTTGAAGGCTTGCAATCAATTTAGTTGAAGCTTGCTATTTGGATGATCATGAGCTACTAAGGTATATCTCTAGTTGATCATGTTATTTTAGATGCATATGAGATGATTGAATCGGATATATATGCATATGTTGCTTGCTATAAGATGATTGAATGGATTTGCTTAGTGATCAAAATTGAGTTAGTTTGAATGGATATGTTCATGAGACTTCTTTTAGTAAGTGATTTGAATGGATATATGTCTTGAGAGATTCAAACAAGTTAGCTCAAGTTTGATTCAAATTGGTAGAGTATAGCTCAATTGCAAATTGTCAAAATCTGAAATCTGAGCTAGCTGATAATAGCCATGTTTGATGATCAAATCTATTTGGATTGGCTTGAAATTTGGTACACATGCTCTACACTTATATATTAGTTTCTGTGCAAAATTCATGATATTGGATAAGTGATGCTTTGGTTTTGGAGTGATCTTGTCAACTATAGTGCAGCAGTTTTCAGCATGTAGTACTATGGAAAGAATTGAAATCTGGTAGCAATCTAGAAAGCCAATGAAGCTCAAATTTTTATGGCTGCTAGAAACTTAGAGAGCACATCTCCACCAAATTTTATGTCATTGGACTTATATTTTGGGAGATATGCATGTTTCTTTGAGAAGGACAGAATCTGCCAGAAAAGTGACAATTATTGGATTATCTAGAGTCACTTTGATTGAAAGGCCCTCAAGTTGGAATCATGTTTATAAGTGTTGAGGGACCTATGTTTGGTTTTGAGATGAGCTAGAAGTATGACAAAGATGTGATCAAGACCAACATCAAGATGAAGAGAAAGATCAAGTCCTAGTATCAATTGAAGATCTTTTGGAAGAATGAAAAGGACTCAAAGAAGAGTTGAACTCAGGCAACCATGCAAGAAGCTTTCATCATGATGAGTTCACCATTGGATCAATCAAACAAAGGCATTTCGAGTAAGGATCTAGGATGTTCTTTGGAGAGAGGTCACTTCTCCCTTTTGTAGGGGCTTGCCGCCTTTTGTAGGTTAACCAAGTATGGTACTTGGAAGGCTAATATGGAAGTGGTGATTCAAAGGATGTTTGAGATGCTTAGTTGAAGCAATGAAAGGATTGATCTAGAGAGCAAGCAACACCCAAAAGAGAGCAAATCATACCAACTCAAGTGGTATTCATAAGCAAGCTATGAACAAATGAAGAAGCAAGCCAACCACAACCTTGAGCTAGTGCACTTGATCATATGGGTGAAGATTTGTTCTTTCAAATTGGTATCTATTGATCTTCACCATGGACTTCGTATTGCTATTTCTGAGTTGGAATCAAAATGACTAACCTCTACTCCAAGATAGCAAGGTATCATTGTTTGTCATATGCATTCATACTATGCTTAGGACTTTAGAGCATATAGACATTCTTGTGATACTATCTAGGAGCATCCATGAAAATCAAATGTTTTGATGCTTATATGATGCCACTATTGCAGATACATGGGTGTATGCCGAGTCTCTGAGTGATGAGTGATTGTCAACTGGGATAATGCGCATGTTCTTTGGCTTGTGTTGTGCAGGTGTCGAGCATGGATACAGTGATCAAAGGCAAGGTGAAGGTCAAGTAGAGACGTGCCGTGCCGATGGACCGAGAGTGGCGAAGGGCGGACGTGAGGCTTGGACTGAGGGACCGGTGGCCCGAGGATCATGTGGTGGCTGGCAGCCTGGGACAGCGACGAGCAAAGACTTGTGGGCACGGTGTTGCTTGGGTCGAGGACCTGGGGACACGTGTCGGTGGACGGGGTGCACGGGCGGTGCTTCCCCTCTACAGCTCGGTTTGGTGGTTGAGCCACAGAAAAACCACCGAGTGGACGGTTTCCAGGTTTGGGCCTCAAAACCTGGGCGCTGATGGTTTCCGAGTTTGGGCCACAAAACTCGGGCTGACGACGGTTTCCAGGTTTGGGCCTCAAAACCTGGGTGCTGCGGGTTTCTGAGTTTGGGCCACAAAACTCAGGCGATGGACGTGGTTTCCCGATTTGGGCCTCAAAACCGGGGGTTTGTCGTGAAGGCTGGTTTCCCGGTTTGGGCCTCAAAACCGGGGCGAAGTCCGGGAAAAGGACGAGCGGAGCGGTGGCGGCACGGTGCGGCAATCTGTGAGGTTGCGTCGAGGCAACGCTACCAGTTGTGCGGGCGTGGCCGTCGGATCACCAGCATCTTCGAGTTGTCCAGAATAACTGTGGCGGAACCGTCCTGATTATAAGAGCTCAAGTACCGTCTTATTCAAATCCCGTCTGACTTCGACTCATACTTGAACCCATATAACCCCGGTAGTCCAGAAATCTCGAAGGATTTCTATCACCGTACACATACAGGATCGCATTGTTCCAAGAATTACCTTTCACAAAGCTACATCACAGAGAAGAAACGGAACGTAATTTAAAATATCCAGAGTGCGAATTTAAAACGGATGTTTATTACCAATACCGAGTTTTTAAAGTGCGGAGAAGCTGAAATAGTTTAGCATGACCACCACACATGTGTGGTCCAAATAAACATTGTTTGATAAACCAACTCACCACACTGCACTCTTTCCCTTTTTAGATAATGTGCCCTCAGAAGTCTCAGACCAACAAAAGGAAAAAAGGAGGAAGCTTCCTGACGACCCTGCCTGGGGCTACTCCTCATCACCTTCCGTCTGGGTAGGGCAGGGCAAGTGCTACAATAGCCGAACTAGACCTGGTTCATCTGCAAACAACGGGATAAACCCTGAGTACGGGAATGTACTCAGCTAGACTTACCCGTCAACTGAAAATAAAGACTCCAAGGGTATGCAAGGTCTTTTGGGTGGGAGTGGGATCTTTAGTTGCGAAAAGCTCAATTTCAGATAAGAGGGTAATTGATGATAATGATGAGCGGCCATTTTTAGACCTATTCCTTAATTCTAGGTTTTCACCTGTACTAGAGCACTCACTTGAATCTATCAATCAATGATATAACCATTATCCAGTTGACTTATCCATATTTTAGTTGAACCTTAATCATCACATGGAGTTGTATCGTGGTGGAAGCTCGCCATAGTTTCCCACTAACCGGGGGAGACGGCGACTCGAATCGAATTCCAACCAGCTGGTGAAAGACCTTTTAATACCAGCCCACACTTTCCCCGTCGGGTCCATGCATTGGGCAACCGCTCGACGCTTGTTCGTGGTGGTAATCGTCGCGGTTTCAAGCACGGACCCGCCCAATTGGATCCTGGCGATGGCCTCACGCGGCAGATCGCAATTTCCATACTAGAGGGGCGCGACACGGGTCGAAAACCGGCCCGAACAGCTTCTAACTGGCTTTGGGGTCGATGATTACGGCACCGACATATCCCTAAGTAAAAGGGCGCGTTCAAAATGAACGAGGGCCAACAGCGATACAAACCTACACGATCCAACGGACGGACTGCCCCAAGTTTCCAAACTTGTGCCTTGCCTTCCAGTTGACCGTATTTCACTACAAACTCAGGTTCTTTTCCACGATAGCAAATATAGCCAACCGTGATCCGGTAACTACCCATCAGGGTATTACGGAGAAACATTCTTAACTGCTACTTTTATTAAGCAGGCTAAGCAATTCTACATTGTAAATAAATAGCAGCATAACAGGTAGATATTAATCAATAACCAAGGAATGGTAATGCAGCAAGTAGGATTCATTCCAACTCCTAAACCAATGCATCACAATATAAAAGGACTCAAGTAATTTAATTGCAAAAGATAGGAGGCTTAATATGCTCCGGGGCTTGCCTTGGGAGAAGACTGAGGCCTCGTGGGAGGGGCACTCAGGCAGGTTAGTGTCGCTTGCGGGGTCGGCTTCCTCGGCTTGCTGAAGCTCCGAGATCTCCTGCTCGACGTTTGTCTCCGGCTCCTGGTCTTGTTCCTGAACTGTCGATCCTATTGTATGCGGTAAATTAAATAATTAATGCGGGGTGCAGGATATGGTGGTATGAAAGAACATTTCTTGCAAACCAACAAAACCAACTTGTTGAACCACTTTGGACATTAAGGCAAATACTATTTATTTCATAAAACAAAATCCATTTATTCACCTATTTCTTATTTAATAATTCAAAAGAAATTCGAGTTTGAACTGCAAGTGCATTTTTCTGGATTCAAAAAAATCCACAAAATTCCAGAAGGCAATTAACACTCCCTGGACTTCACTGAACAATTTTCAGCCAGAAGCAAAAATACAGAACTGCAGATACAAAAATAACAAATAAACTGCTCAAAAGGGGCTTTGAACTACTTTTTACACAAAATATGTTCAACAGCAATTCTATATTTTTCCTGGTTTCTTCTACCCCCTAAACATTCTACTGTAGAAAACTTGTGGTCAGAGCATAAACATATAAGCCTACACAAAATAAACAAATCTATTCCAAATTAAACCATTTGAACTACAACCCTACTGAAAAGGGGTGCTAAACTGCTTTTTATATTTTTCCCAGATTCTACTCCATATTTTATACCCATCAAGAAAATTCCATGAACAGAAACATTATACTATTCCTTATATGAATTTCCAAAGGAAAAACACAGAAAAGTACAGTTGTAACAGCAACTTCAGATTCTCCATACAACAGCTCATGCTTAACATTTTCTTAGCCTGAACATGTCATATAGAGACTACACAATTTTTTTTCCCACATTTTATTTCGACATATAAAACACCTTAATATTTATTCTAAGAAAACAGCCAAAAAGGACTTTTAATCATAACAGAAACTTTTTTCCACATAAACAGTGCAGTATATATTTTTTAGAGGTGCAAATCATGATAAGAAACCTACACAAATTTTCCCATGAATTATCTCAACCAGAAAACACCTATTTTCATTTATCTAAACAAAAGCTCACAAACTGAATTAAATAAAAACAGTAATAAAAACTTTCACCAAAAATACTTTCATATTTTTCCATGATAGATCTACTCATAAACAAGCTACAAACTGAAAGTACTTTATTTGGACTTTTAAAACGAGCTACACAAAAATAACCAGCATTTCTGGAAAATAAAACAAAAAGGAAAACATTTGAAATCATCCCGGCTCAAACTTCGTGAACTCGTCCTGACCGGGTGAGGCTGACGCGCGGGTCCGCTGGTCAACGGGACCCACCCATCAGAGAGGCAAGCAGGGAAAGGTGTTGACCGGCGAAAGCTCGTCGACGGTGAGGTCGCCGGCGGTGAGGCTAGGCTCGATAGACCTCGGCTCGACGAGGCGCATCCAGCGGTGGGGTCGGCTTGGCCAGAGGGTGACCGAAGCGTGCCGGCGGCGGAGCGGTGGCGGACGGCGGCGGCGACACACAGCTACGCTGTTTTCCGGCGGTCGCCGCTGAAATGGGGAAGGCATAGGCTTACTCGAGCCCTAGGGAGGCTTATCGGAGGGCTCGGCTTGGCTCGGGAAGCTCCAAGGAAGCTTGGCCACGGCGAGCGGCCATGGCGGATGGTGGCGGGGGCTCGGCGAGGCCGTGTCCGGCGGTCGCCGGCCAAATTGGCGCGTGCGCAGTGCTTTGTGAACCCTAGGGAGCTACGGAGTGGGGTTGGTTTGGCTCGGATGGCTCCAGGGGAGCTTGACACGTGAGCAGGCCGCGGCGGCGCCCATGGCGCTCAGCCGGGGGTATAGAGAGAGATAGGGAGCGGTAGAGTTAAGGCTAGTTGGTGTTCTCACCTTGCCTTGGCTCGGTGAGGCTCGAGGACGAAGGAGAGGAGGCAGTGGCGCTCAGGTCGGGGAGGAACGGCGTCGCGGGCTCAGCGGTGGCGATGGCTGTCCGCGACGGCGCTCTCTGGACTCCCGACGTCAGCGAGGCTCGGCCGTGGCGCTAGCGCGAGCACCGGGCGTGCAACGGCGAGGCGGAGCAGTGTGCGGAAGGAATCGGAGGGAGGTGGACGGTGATGGTTGGAACGGCGGTGCGGCTCTCGGCGCCGAACGCGGCGAGCAGTGAGGTGCTCGGCGTGTTTGCGGGAGAGACGAGGGAAGGGAGCGAGGGCAGGAGCGAGTGAGGGGGCTTGTGAGCGCGGGTGAGAGAGAGGGCGAAGGGTGCTCGGGTTTTGCGGGGCCTCGGCCGGGCCGGTGGTGGTGGCGGGGCCCGGCGACGGGACGCGGCGCGAGCGGTCGAGGCAAGCGCGGCAGGCGAGGCGAGCGCGGAGAGGGCGAGCGAGATCTTTGCGTGATCGCGCGGAGAAGGATCGCGCGGGGAGTGGCGGAGGCGGATTTGCTTCAGGCATCGCCGGCCACGTGGCGCAGTCGCCGGCATACGGCGCGGCCGTGGTCGGGGCTGGCGTGCGCGGCGCGCTCGAGCGCGCGGGAGCGGGCGCGGGCGAGCTGGGCCGGCGCGCGGGCGCGGAGCTGGGCCGACGCGCGTGCAAGGCGGGCCGAAAGGTGGGCGCGGGAAAAAAATCATTTTCCTTTTTCTTTTTCCAAAAACTTTTCAACTTTGACCATACAAAGACAGTTTCAAAAACTCCAACCCAGGTTTTGACCCAAATATAAAAGTTGCTCAAAATAATTTTCTCTACAACTTTCATATAAGACACTTTTCTGAAACCATTTTTACAACCTCCTTATAATTAAAGCCAATTTTGAAACATAAAACATTTTGCTTAATTCATTTTTATTTAACAAACCATTTTGAACTAGGTCAAAATATCAACATGGAAAGCACTCTACTCATTATTCTCTATTTTATAAAACTATTTGCCAAACAGAAATCCATTTAAATCATCGAGTCAAATAGAAATCCAAAATCCAACAATTAAACAAAGACAAAAGCACTCCTATGCACATGAAATGATGCAATGCATTGCTTATGCTTCTTTAGTAGCTAATTGCAGTGCCTAATGCAGTGCTTGACACTAGGGTGTCACAGCCCTTCCCCCCTTAAAGAAATCTCGTCCCGAGATTTGAGTTACGTACCAATCTTTATAAAAAGCGGGGTAGTTTATGCGTAAGTACTCCTCCGTTTCCCAAGTCGCATCGTTGGGTCCGTGATTGCTCCAGAGAATCTTGTAAGTCTTCACCGTTCGGTTACGCGTCTCTCGGGTCTTGGTGTCCAAAATCTCCTTGGGCTGCTCGTAGTACTCCAGATCCGATCTGATCGTGACATCTGGGATCCGAACTTCTTCTTGTTCTGGAACTCGAAAGACACTTTTTGAACTGTGATACATGAAATACGGGAAAAACTGCGCTCATCTCTGGGGGTAACTGCACTTCATATGCCACTTCTCCCTTTTTCGCTATGATCTGATATGGTCCCACATATCGAGGTGCTAGCTTTTTCTTAATTCCAAAACGTTGGACTTTTCTCATGGGTGAGACCTTAAGGTAAACATAATCTCCTATTTGAAATTCTAGGGGTCTTCTCCGTATATCGGCATAACTCTTTTGTCTGGATTGTGCTACCTTAATGTGTTGTTGTACCTTTTGCACAATCTCTTTAGCATCCTTTACGTAATCTGACCCATAGAATTCTCGATCTCCTGATTCCACCCAATTTACTGGGGTTCTGCATCTTCGTCCATATAAAACCTCAAAAGGTGTCATCTTTATACTTTCTTGGTAGCTGTTGTTATAAGAGAACTCGGCGAGGGGTAACCATTTCTCCCATGATTCTCCTGAAGATAAAACACAAGCTCTGAGGATATCTTCCAAAATCTGATTTACTCTCTCTGTTTGTCCTGCGGTTTGGGGGTGATAAGCGGAACTTCTTACCAACTTGGTTCCTAGCTCCTTGTGCAACTATTCCCAAAAACGCGCTATGAACTGGGGTCCTCTATCAGAGACAATCCTTTTCAGAATTCCATGTAACCTCAAGATGTTCTGAATGTACAGGTCTGCATACTGATGCGGTCGGTGGGTCGTCTTAACTGGTATGAAGTGAGCCACTTTAGATAACCGATCCACGATAACCCAGATAGAATCATTTCCTTTTTGAGTAGTGGGAAGGCCGGTGATGAAATCCATACTGATTTCTTCCCATTTCCACTCTGGGATTGATACGGTTGTAACAGTCCTGCAGGTCTCAGGTGTATAGCTTTTATCCTGCAGCAAGTATCACACCTTGCAACATAAGCTGCAACTTCTTCCTCATCTTTGACCACCAATACCTTGTTCTCAGATCTTGGTACATCTTACTGCTTCCTGGGTGGATAGACAACTTTGAATTGTGAGCTTCATTCAGAATTCTTTTCTTTCAAGCTCTGTGTCCTTAGGAACAACCAACCTCTGATTATACCACAGAATTCCCTGTTCATCCATTCTGAAGTTCAAAGAACTACTGGTTTCCAACCTCTTCTTAATCTGACAGATCTCTTCATCGGTCTTTGTCTCTCGATGATGTCACTTTCCAAGGTACACTGAAGAGTGATATTGTTCACCATAACGGGGTGCATAAGGTTGAAATCCATCTTCCAATAGTGGTTGTAGGGAGTTGCAATGAGTCTTGCGACTCAAGGCATCGGCTACAACGTTTGCTTTTCCGGGGTGGTAATGCACTTCAAGGTTGTAATCCTTAATTAGCTCTAGCCATCTTCTCTGCCTCATGTTCAACTCTGGCTGGGTGAAGATATATTTCAGACTTTTATGATCCGTGTACACATGACATAGGTTTCCCATAAGATAATGTCTCCAGATCTTGAGTGCATGCACCACGGCTGCTAATTCCAAATCATGAGTGGGGTAATTCTCTTCGTGCGGTTTCAACTGGCGAGAAGCATAGGCGATAACTCTTCCATTCTGCTTGAGTACACATCCGAGTCCAATCTTAGATGCGTCACAAAACACATCAAAAGGTTCCTCCAAGTTTGGCTGAGCCAGAACAGGCGCGGAAGTCAACAACGTTCGCAGAGTGCGAAAAGCTGCTTCACACTCTGGAGTCCATTCGAACTTCTTGTTTTTCTGCGTTAAACGGGTCATAGGCTTGGCTATTCTTGAAAAATCCGGAATAAACCGACGGTAGTATCCTGCCAAACCCAAAAAGCTGCGAACCTCAAAAACACTTGTGGGTGCTTCCAATCCATAACCTCTTGCACTTTAGAAGGGTCTACAGAGATCCCTTCCTCTGAAAGGACGTGACCAAGGAAAGGTACCTTCTTCAACCAAAACTCACACTTGCTGAACTTAGCATACAACTTAGTGCTCTCGAAGCGGGTCAAACAACTCGTAGATGCTCAGCATGGATCCCTTTCATTCTCAGAGTATACCAAGATATCATCGATGAACACTACAACAAACTTATCCTAACTCTGGCATGAAGACCGAATTCATCAGGTACATGAAATGTGCTGGTGCATGGTTAACCCAAAGGACATAACTAGATACTCATAGAGTCCGTATCTGGTAGAGAAAGCTGTCTTTGGTACATCTTCTCTTCTGATCTTAATCTGATGGTATCCTGACCTCAGGTCGATCTTGGAGAATACTTTCGCCTTTGACACTGATCAAACAAGACATCGATTCGGGGGTAAGGGATATTTGTTCTTTATAGTTACGGCATTCAACGGTCTGTAATCCACGCACATCCTTAAAGTTTTATCCTTCTTCTTCACAAAGATAGCGGGACATCCCCAAGGTGACGAACTAGGGCGTATCAGACCCTTATCCAAAAGCTCTTGCAACTGAACCTTAAGCTCTGCTAACTCTTTAGCGTGCATTCTTATACGGTCTGCGAGATATGGGTGCCGTTCCAGGGATAGCTCTATAGCAAAACTCCACATCCCTATCTGGCGGTAGGTCCAGGCAACTCATCAGGAAAAACATCTGGAAACTCACACACTATTGGGATTTCAGCTATCTGCTTTGCCGTGATATTGAACAACCACTCCAATCTCATGGGGGTTTTCGAGGTAACTTGAACCGAAAAGAAGATCCCATTCCTGGGACTAACCATGGACACTACTCTTTCTGCGGTGTCTAGATTGACCTTCCAGAGTTTCATCCCAACCCATACCTAAGATCACATCCAAACCCAGACCAGGGATTACGATGGGGATCCACTATGGCCGTCTTATCCCCAAAAGTCATTTCTACTCCCTTTAGCCATTACGCTGCGGAGAGAACAGCTCCGGCGGAACATTATTCTGAATATCCCCGATCTAACTCCTACCAACTCAAGATTACTTCTCAAAACGAAGTTCTCACTATTGAAAAGAATGCGATGCTGCCAGAATCGAAACAGCACAACTGGGGAACATTGATTTAACAAGAAACGTACCGCGGTGACAGGCTCTTCCTGCTGGCACTCTTCCACGGTGGTGTGATGCACCTGACCCGTACTAGGTGGGGGGGCTGAGTGTACTGCTTCTTTGGGCGAGGGCACTGACGTGACAGGAGTCCGGCGTCTGACCACAATTGTAACATGGACCAATCACATACGGGGTCTTGGGACCTCCTGCACTCCCTGCTTTGCTCTTGTTCTGCATCATGGGGGGCGGTGTAGGGCTTCTGAAAACTGGGACGGGGACGGTTGGTGGTGATCTTCCTCTGTGGGGGACGGAATCTTGCTCCTGTAACAGGCGGGCGATACGGGGTACGTGCTCCGAAAGGGGTCCTCTGTTGAGACGAAACCTCCTTCGTTCGCACGACGGCGTGTCTCTGTCGCCAGCCAGGCTGTCATTGGCCTCTTGATTTAGGCAGTCACTGACGAAATCACTGAAGGTGGTGCGGTGACTGTTGCCCATCTTGGAAAGCATGGCGGCACTCAGGCCACGCTTAAAGCTTGCGATCTTCTTGGCCTCAGTATCCACAAAGTCTGGGGCTAGCGAGCTAGGTTGTTGAAACTGTGGAGTACTCGGACACAGATCTGGTTCCCTGGGATAACTCATGAACTCTGCAACCTTCATTTCCATCAAAACAACTAGGGATGTAGTGGTTGCGCATAGCGGTAGAGAACTGATCCCAGTGACACGTGCATTTGCAGGCAAGGATGCACGGTACTGGGCCACCATAAACCTGCGGGTCCTTCCACATGTGGGCGGCGTACCTCCGCCTTGAGCTCTTCCGTAGACGAGCAGAACGGAACTTCTGGGTGATGGAGTTGAGCCATTCATCAGCTCAAGCGGTTCGGTGACTTTCTTGAAACAAACAGAGGGGCGGTGTCCAAGAAGTCACGGTAGGAGCTGTACTGGTTGGCTCTGGGCCTTGGCGTTGATGATGCTGCTGCGCAGTGTTGTTAGCGATATTGCGGAGGGTGGCCTCCATGTGCCTCTGCATTTCCTCCATATTCCGTTGGCTGCCCAAGAACTGGCCGAAAAAACGATCTTCCGGCGTCATCGGCGGCGGTGGGGGAGGTGGCAAGTTCTCCTCCTGTCCTGCCCCCTGTCCGCGTTGGCTGCGAGTGTGTGCCGGCATCTGCATATCGCATTAATAAGCAATCATTAGGTGATGTTACATTGATCATGAATAAATACTGCGCTGTACATAATTCGGAAATTTAGCACACGACCAAGTATAATTACTCATTTCCATACAACATCACAAAATAATCGCTCGAAATTAGACATGCAAACGACGGATTTCCATAAAAGGTGCCGGATCGAAGTCCGGACTTTGTCCAAAAGCTTACATGCCATCAAACATTTTAAACATAAAACCAGCACATGTTTAGGGCGTTACATCACTGTTAACACAGAATTTTCGCACTATGACAAGTGGGCCAGCACGACGCAGGTTCGGGAGAAATCGCCGCTTAAGGGATTCGGCAGGCAGCGAACGCGGTCGGCTAACTCGATGCATTCGGCAAGGCTGTGAGGGCGACTAGTCAATGGCGAGCGGGTTCGGCAATGAGGCGCTGCGGTCGGCTACCTCGGGTTAAGTCGGTTTGCGACAAATACGGCATATCAGAAGATTCGGCAATAGAAGATCTTGTCGTTGTTAGCACGTGCCGATTATTAAAGGAGGCTTAGAATAAAAGGCATCGCATTTTAGATAAGTTTCCTGTTTTATCGTTGTAATCGTGTCCTCCTAGGACTCGTAGGACACCAGGGTATAAATATAAACCCTGAGGCCATTGTAATATCTGTTCACAATCAATACAACCAACCCCGGCCCCGCGCCGTCTTCGAGTCCAAGTCGTGTCGTCGTGTTCTTCGAGAGGGGCCATCGATCCGTCGACCTCCGTAAGTTCCGGCAACCTTGCTATCATGTCTAGTATCGTGCGGCGGATTTAGATATGGTGCAAGTAGTCTCGTACGTTAAGCTTAGTATCGTGCGGCGGATTTAAGCTTATGACGGGAGGTCTTTGTTTATGTCTTGTATCGTGCGGCGGATTGAGACATGAGTAAAGATAGTTATCGGCTCTGTTAGATTTGGCAATCTGATAGATTCATTAAGTTATCTTGTGTTATGTGTTTGTTACGTTTATTTCATCATAACACTTTTGCCCAATCTAGATACCGTCCGGTTCGGCTTCATCTTTATAGACCTGCTCTGTTTCACGTTTGTTATTGAAAGGTCTGTTATGCAGTAGATCTACTGTTCGTAATAGCCGAATTGGATCGTATCTGGGTTGCCACGTGGTGAGGGTTCATGCATGTTAAGTGTGTTCGATCTATGACAAGGCTAGGTGTCGTGCGGCAGGGCGCAGACTTTAGATTAGCTTAGTCATGCTTAGCTTGTATGTTCAATCTCCATGGACCCCAACTCGGTTGTACAATCGAGATTGGTTAAGTTTTAACTTATATATAATACGTCATGCGAGTACGATTCTCATGCAAACGTGTTCGGCAACCTGTTATTCACGTAACTCTGTTCATATTGCCGAATAACCTTTAAACCCGTTGGCAGATAGCTTTCATAGCTATATGTCGTCGTAAGTGGCTTCAGGGCCGTACATCTTGGAACTGTCTGGTCATACCCGGCACGTTCCAGCTTTGTATTTAACGGTTTATCTCCCTTGTTAGTTGCAGGTCAAACTGACTGGCACGCACCGGACTTCTGAGCACCCGGGCCACAATTGAAGCCAGCTTCTTCGGCTTGCCGTGTGCCTGGCGCAGAGCGCCACTTTTTGCGCCAACACACTTTTTGGCACGCCTGGTGGGACCAACACTTTTTTCCTGCAGCAATGGTCGAAGTCACTGAAGCTGAGGCCAGCAACAAGGCGGGGCTCGTGCAGGTGCAGCTCACCGAACTACCCGACGAGTACAGAGAGCAGGTGGAGGATGCTTGTGCCGAATTCCAGGCCAAGTGCCTAGAAGCCTTTTCCAAGAACAAGAGCGGAAAGGTCCGCCGTCTGCACGATCTGCCGAAACCCGTCCAGCCCAACCCGAATGATCCCGGGGAAGCGGAGGCAGTGTTGAAAATGTCTCATATGATCAACGAAGCTGTCTCTGGTGCCATCGGTCGCATGCATGGGGCGTTTCTCAACACCTTCCGCACCATCATGATCGCCCAATTCGGCCCCAAGGCCGATGAACTTATGGAGGCCGAGTTTGGCCCTATAGCAGGACCACATCTTTTCAATCTGCCGAATCACCTCAAGGGGGCAGGAGCTGCTGGTGAGGAGACCCCGCCTAAGGCTCAATCGAGCGGGATGACCATTCAAGAGAAGCACACGCCAGAAGGCCAGTTGCCGACCATGGGTCAGCTCACGTTCGGCACTAAGGGTCAGCCGCCAGAGTCAACACGCAAGATCTCCCCGCAAACCTACAGGCTCATAAAGGACTACTATGGAAACGGGTACCATGAGATGCTTGAGCCTCACAACATAGAGGGTGCCCCACATCCAGGATACGGGAAGCCGACGGCCGAGAAAACCGCCGACTCTAATGTTGATGTCATGCTAGAGAGGATGGCAGATATGATGCAGCGCACTTTGCCTGAAGCCTAAGGGCACTTATGCTTACAGATCTCCGTTCCCCGAGTGGTTCCACCGTGTGGCTCTACCTCCCAGAGTCAAAGTGCCGACAGACCTGTCCAAGTTCTCCAGCTTAGACGACACTAGCACGGTGGAGCACATCAGTCGCTATCTGCTCCAGCTTGGAGAGGCCAATACCGAGGATGCCTTCAGGGTTCGGTACTTCCCGTCTTCGCTCACTGGGCTGGCGTTCGCTTGGTTCACATCTTTGCCACCGGGCTCTATTCTCTCTTGGGCAGACTTGGAACAGAAGTTCCATACGCACTTCTACACGGGCACCAAGGAGAAGAAGTTGGTGGACATCATGTATGTGCGCCAGAGGCCGAATGAGACACCGCAGGACTACCTGCGCAGGTTTAGGGAAGTCAAAAGCCAGTGCTTCGGCATGTACCTGCCGGACGACCAGCTTCCACCATTGGCCGTGGCGGGCATGCTCCCAAGCATCAGAGACAAGCTCTTCGGCCAGGAGTTCGAGGACCTGGGTCATCTCTCTCGCCGGCTGAATGAAATGACTATCCAGGCGCAAGGCTTCCGGAGGGAAGGACGCTTCCAGAGGGACAATGTCGCGGCCCAGATGTATCAAGCTTTCCTGGACGAAGCCGATGACTATTCCGATGCCGAAGATGAGGTGGGCGCTGCTGCAGAGTTCAACTAGGACAAAGAAC
>VDCT01000073.1:0-40950 GCA_009763385.1 Coix lacryma-jobi var. lacryma-jobi | reverse complement strand
GACTTGACCTTCACCTGCCTTTGATCATGTATTCGTGCTCGACACCTGCACAACACAAGCAAAGAACATGCACATCATCCAGTTGGCAATCACTCATCACTCAGAGACTCGGCATACACCCATGTATTCGCAATCTATCCCCCTGATGAGTGCATTTGTCAACTACCAAACACAACTCAGTGATAGAAAGAGAAAGGAAGAAAGAAAAGAGAAAGAGAGAACTCGACCAAATGACCAAAAGCATAGACAAAGCCGAAGAAGGCTCAAGTGGGAAAGGAGCAAGAGACAACTTGGTTCCCCAAACGACATGGGCATAGGCTCAAACTTACAACGTGACCGAATGCAAAGCAAAGATAGCCCTAAAGAAGATGTAGCAACAGGCTCAACACCGATAGCCAATAGCATATCATGACACAACCATCGAAGACAAAATGCTAGTCCTCTCAACCGTACGAGGCACAAAGGTCAACACAAACTAGCAATGAAAGCCGATACCAAAACCTACGGTCAAAACTCCCCCTCGATATGTGCACCACAATAAGACATCTACTCTAGTTGGACTAAGGAAGCAAATGATTTGCCAATTTCTCCCCCTTAGTTGTGAAAATGCACCCATCAAGCAAAAAGGAGTCGAAAGTAGAGTGTTCTCCCTCTCAGAAAATGCACCATCAAAAAAGTGCCAACAGAGAACAAACAACTCCCCTTCGAACATGCATATGAGTTCCAAAATGCAAGTTAGCAGCTTCAGGAATATAGTCAAGAGAATGCAAGGTTCTCTAAACAGTATAAGCTCCAACGACTCATTGAAAGCATAAAAGCGCAAAGGCTCAAACTGATACACAATATATACGAATATATGAACATGAGCAACGTAGCAGTTTTGAGCCAAAAAGATTCACCATCAAAATAGCACTACACATGTATAGACAGGAACCAACAAGTGCTAAAATGTATACAAAGGTGAACTACCCCTAGCAAAGTTCAAACATCATGCTATAGAATGAGCAATACTTGTGATTTCAGTTTTAAATCGGAGTTGGCAGGGTGAAATAACACAAGTTCAGAGTTTAGCAGATGTGTGCGAGAGGTTGAAGCTTGTCATTACCTATTCAACGTGCGAAGCCTATGCAGAAGCAATCAGAAGCTTAAAGCACAGTTTTGGTCATTACACTACACGCTCAAGTTTAACTCAAGTGCAATGAGGAAACAGTCTCGAAAACTGTGATGTGTTGACAAGCGCAATCCCATCTCGATCTTTCAATTCACTACTTGGTTCAATTTTATTCAATATGAACAAACCAAGCAAGTGAAGACTCAGAACTAGAGACATAGCAACCTAGCAATATGAAAAGCACAGTGACTCAACACATCTCACACATGAGTTGCATATCTCAATGGTGATATTAATTTTCAAGTTAGTTATGTAGCAGGTTCACCATTCAAAATAGCTCAGCTCACAACATGTAAGTGATCGAAAGAGCATAAGCACAACCTAAGCATCGGAGCAACTACATAGGAGATAGTTACATTCAATGATGTATAAATGAGCTCAGAAGAATGCGTATGCTAAATGCAAAAGAAAACAAGGCAAGAAAAGAGTGTCTATAATACAAGAACCAAATGTTTCCCCCAACTAAAAGGGAAACACACACCAAGCTCACCTCTCAACCTAGCAAAAGTTTGATTGGTCCAAAGGCTTGGTGAAAATATCAGCAACTGATGATGAGTTTCGACATGGCGAAGGTCGATATCACCCTTCTCATAGTGGTCTCGCAGAAAATGAAAGGCACATCAAGTGTTGTGTCTTCGAGTGAGCACGGGGTTCTTAGCAACGCTAATAGCACTGTGCTGTCACAAAGCAAAGGAACGCGAGAAAAAGCTCAGACCAAAATCACGCAAAGTGGCCATCATCCAAGTAACTGGGAACAGAGCTAGCCGCAGCAACATACTCAGCCTCTGTGGAGACTGGGCGACACTAGAGCTGTTGCGAGAAGACCACGATACAAGAGAAGAACCAATAAACTGAAGTCCCAGAAGTGGACTTGCGATCAATGCGACAACCAGCAAAATCGCATCGGAAAAACCCAAAGGGAAGAGAGGAAGCAGAATACAAATCCCAACTTGGAGTGAAGGATAAGTACCTCATATGCGCTTGACTGCCTGAAGGTGAGAGGTGCGCGGCGAAGACTGAAATCGCGCGCAAAGACACACACGCGAAAGAATGTCGGGCGTGTCGCCGTCAGGTACGCAGGACCCGATCATACTCCGGTACTCCTCTGATCCATGCTTCTCCCTCCTTGTCCGCATCCGGGCCCGTGGTCGACATGGGTGTTGGAAGAGGCTTGGCCTCACCCATATCGCATTTCTTCAAATGTGCGGGTGTACTTGCTCGGTGCACGAACGTCTTCCGGGATTGCTTGATTTGCAACCGAGGAAAAACGTCAACTCCCCATCATGCTCATCTCAAATCCCTGCTCATGTATCTGAAACTTGGCAACCAAAGCGTGAGAAGAACCCACGAAAATGATTATACACGTAAATTTGGACCAAGAGGAATATTGCCTTGCTTGAGGAGAAAGAGCTGTTTATACACATCCCATTTTAAAACCCTTAGCAAGCAAAAAGGTTTTCAACCTATCATACTAGGCTCTAGGGGCTTGTTCAAACCATACAAACTTTGTGAGTTTAAAGACATGGTTTGGAAACTTGGGATTTTCGAAACCGGGGGGTTGTCTAACATACACCTCCTCTTCTATGTAGCCATTTAAGAAGGCACTCTTGACATCCATTTGAAAAAGTTTGAAACCTTTGGATGCAGCAAAAGCCAAGAGTATCCAATGCCTCCAAACGGCTACAAGAGCAAAAGTCTCCTCATAGTCTATCCCCTCCTTCTGACATATCCTGGGCTAAGATCTGGCCTTGTTTCTCACAACATGGCCATCTTCTCCCTGTTTGTTTTTGAAAACCCATTTTGTCCCAATTGGGTGACACTCAGAAGGTGGAGACACTAGAACCAAACCCATTTCTCTCAAAGTTCTCAGCTCCTCATGCATGGCATTGACCCAATCGGATCCGTCAAAGGTGTCCAACATCCCGGGTTCAAAATCAGCAACAAGCAGAATGAGCAAAGTGAGAGATTTGCCTTGAACCGGGTGACGCGTTCGTCGATGTGCGCATCATCTGCTGAGGCGGGTGCTGGCGCTGAATGTGTCGTGGCGCCTCCCTTGCCGAATGGCCTCCCCTCAACAGCAGCTGGTGCCCTCCTCGGGTACCAAGGGTACCGCTCGAGTGGTGGGATCCCACGGCCCCCAGGAAGAAGAGTGTCGGGGGCGTGAGTCGTAGTAGAAGCCGCTCTTGCGGCACAGCGGTGGAGGGGTGCTGGATCATCCTATTCAGCACCCTCATCATCGTCAAAAGAGGTCCCAACCTCATGATCACCTGCACGCTCAAAACGAGAAGAGGACAAACCATGGTCTGTCGAAGGTGACATCGATGTCTCCATGATCGGTTAGTGTCAAGGTTAAGTACACGATAAGCTCGAGTGAGTGCCATAACCCAAAACACACGTAGAAGAACGAGACTCAAATTGCCAAGTTGCCCTTTTTGGTATAAAACAATGCAACCAAGTAACACCGAGCCTGGAAACCTTGGGCAAGTTTTACCAAAGGCGCAAGCTATCAAGGAGTGGGCTTAGTTCCAGAAGAGCTGAGGAACAAAGGGGTCCAAGCAGAAGGGAAGGTGATAGAAAGGGACAGTTGAGGGTTGCTTACCGATGGCTTGTTCTTTGTTTTTTTTTTTTTTGTACCGAATAGTATAGCGCTCCGGAGAGATTGAACAATCTTCCCGATTCTTCTCTCTTCGATAAGAACTGGAGGTCTGTAACCTTTCTGAGCCAGGTTCTCACGGTGGAGGTCGTCGCCAGTTCTCCTAAGGGGAAACCAATGAGGCATAAATATCCAAAGCGAAAAATATCAAGCAGACAAGCAAACCTTCTTCCTAGAAGTGCTAGGTGTCGCGCACGAGCTCGAGAATGTAATGGTGTTGGGAGGACATTTTCCAGTTCAGGCAAAGAGAAGAGAGGGCTTTTCTAGATGAAGAAAGCTGACAGAGGGATTCGGGACACGTCTTTCCCCCCACGCCCCAACAATCAAACTCAAGGGACGCACAAAGGTGGGGCATGTTTAACCTTAGTTACGTTCAGTCTGCGTGCTTCCTCGACAGTCCTAGCCATCCCACCGAGTCTTGAGGCAGCACACAAAATAATCACTGGATCATAGGAGGATGAGGGAGACAGCTGAGGATGCGTCCCTGAGGGAACTCTCAGGCTAAGGAGCCTAAAGAAACGATGCCATTGGAAAGGTGTAGGACCCGGGTGCGGCGAATAAGGCTAGTGGTGATGAGTGGTCACTCATGCTAGTATGACAGACAATGGCATAAACACGTTCTAGGAACCCCCTAAGACAACACCCTATGGCAAAAGGAATAAACAGAAAAAATGGATCACAGAATGTTATCCTTTGTCTATTATTTAATAAGCATCATGGCCTGAACCGAACTGGAATTAAAGGAGGAAGTTTTAAAGGATCTCGGGTGCAGCGGGAGGCGTCAGTCTAGGCATGCTTTGTGATGATAATGAACGTAGGAAGTCGGCTGCTTCCAAAGATCTACGTAGTGTGAAGGGGAATGAAAGTGACGAGGAAATGAATTTAGAAGAAAACATTATATCCAAAAATGGGGGATGTGGTTAACGCAGAGTTCGTCACTATGACAAGTGGACCAGCACTATGAAAGAGATTCGCGCGAACGCCGGCTGCTTGAAAGGATTCGGCAACAGCGAACGGCGGTTCGGCAATCAAATATTCGCAAGGCTTGTGAAAAGACCTAGTTAAGCGCGAGATTGGCAATGTGACGCTTGCGTCGGCGTACCTCACAGCCAAAGTCGGTTTGCGTTAGAGAACATGACAAAACGGCATTGTCAGGAAGAGCTTAGCGGGTGGGAAATCTCCGTCAATTTAGCGAGTGCCGGTAATACAGGAAGCTTCGGAGCAAAAGAACATCATGTTTTTGAGAGTTCTGATTTATCATTGTAGCGTGTCGTCCTAGGACTCTCGAGGACACCAGGGATCACAATACTAAACCCTATGACCATTGGTAAAGACTTTCACATCAATACAACCAACCGGCCGTGCGTACTTCGAGTCAAGTCGTGTTCGTCGGTGTTCTTTGAGAGGGGCCATCGATCCGTCGCACCTCCGTAGTTCCGGCAACTTTGTTATCATGTCTAGCTCGGTGCGGGGATTAGTACGGTGCAAGAGTTCGTTGTTGCTTAGTATCGTGGCGGACGATATTTAAGCTTATGACGGATAGTTTTGATTGTGTCTGTATCGTGCGGCGGATTGAGACACAAATAAAGATAGTTATCGCTTCGCTATTAGAAGTGGGACGTGTCTGGAGAGATTCATATAAGTTCCTTGTGTTTAATGTTTGTTCTGTTATTCAATCTAAACACTTTTGCCCAATCAAGATACCGTCGGTTCGGCTTTATCTTTATAGATTACTGCTTGTGTCTCTCACGCTATTACTTGAAAAGGCCGTTATGCAGAGTAGATTATTGTCGAATAGCGATCGGATCGCTATCTGGATTTGCCACAGTAGCGTAGGGGAGTCATGCATGTTATGTGTGTTGATCATATGACAAGGCTAGTGTCGTGCGGAGGCGCACGGACTTAGATAGCTTAGTATATGCTTAGGCTTGTATGTTCAATCTCATGGATCCCCAATCGGTCGTACAATCGAGATGGTCAAGTTTAAACTTATATCTAATACGTTCATGCGAGTACGCTTCTATGCCAAAGACAGTTCGGAATTACACGCACCTAACACATGTTCATATTGCCGAAGTTAATCATTTTAAAACTGTGGCAGATAGTTTCATAGCGATATATGTGTCGTAAGTACGTGACTTCAGGGCCGTACATTTGGAACTGTTGGTCATACCCGGCACGTTCAGTTTGTTATTAACAGTTCATTCTCCTTGTTAGTTGCCGGGCCAACTGACTGGCACGACCAGGACGTCTTGAGCACCCGGGCCCAACATTTAAAGACCGCTTCTCCGGCTTGCTGGTGATTGGTAACTGCGACTAATTTTTAGTGTCCACACACTTTTGGCCCGCCGGTGGGACACTTTTTTCCTGCAGCAAGGTCGCAAAGTCATGAAAGCCGAGGACAACAACCAAGGGGGGGTCTCGTGAGGTGCGCTCAGAATTACCCGAGACGTAAGTAAGAGAGAGGTGGTACGGAGGCTTGTGCCGAATTTAGGCAAGTGCCTAGAAGCCTTTCCAGAACAAGAGCGGAAGTAGGTTCGCCGTCGCCGAGTCTGCCGAAAACGTCCAGCTCAACCCATGATCCCGCGGGGAGGCGGAGGGCCATTGAATTGAAATGTTCACATAATCAACGAAACTGTCTCGGTGCCATCGGTCGCATGCATGGGCGTTCTCAATACTTTCCGCACCATAATGATCGCCAATTCGGCCACAAGGCGTGATGATGGAGGCCGAGTCTGGCCCTATCGCAGGACAACAGTTCTTTTCAATGTCTGCCCGATCACCTCAAGGGGGGCAAGAACGGCTGGTGGGGACCACCGCTAGAGCTCATCGAGCGGAGAGACTTCAAGAGAAGACACAGCGCAGAAGGACAGTGTTGACCGGACCATGGGTCAGACTCAGTTCGCGCTAAGGTGTCAGCCCGCCGAGAGCTAACACGCAAGATCTCCCCGCGAAACCTATAGGGGGCCATAAGGACGATACTACCGGAAACGTGGACACCTGAGAATGCTGAGCCGTGCACAAATAGCGGGTGCCAACATCCAGGATAACGGGAAGCCGAACGGCCAAGAAGCCGCCGAACTCTAAGGTCGCATGTCGTGTAAGAGAGGGATGGCATAGATAGCATTGAAGCGCACTTACGGCCTGATGAACCTTAAGGGCACCCTAGTGCTTACGATCTTGTCCCGATGTAGTTCCACGTGTGGCTTCTACCTCCCAGAGTCAATCCGTGCCGAAGCACCTGTCCACAAGTTCTCGCTGTAGACGACACTAGCCCTGGTTTGGTGTAGCACATCAGTCGCTATACGCTCACTGCTGATGATGGAGGGCACCTTCATAGCACGAGGATGCCTTAAGGGTTCGGTACTCCGACGTTGCATTCGCTCATGCTGGGCCGTGCAGTTCGCTGTGCGTGTTCACGTACTGTCTGACCACCGGGCTCTATTCCCCTCTCTTGGGCAGACTTGGAACAGAAGAAAGTTCCATGCGCCACTTTACACGGGCTGGCAGAGAACCAGGGAGAAGACGCTGGTGGGACATCATGTATGTGCGCAGAGGGCCGAATGAAGACACCGCAGGACTAACTACGAAAGGTTAGGTGCAAGATCAAAAAGCCCAGTTTGCTTCGGCATGTACTGCCCGGACGACCAGCTTCCACCAAGGCCATGGCGGGCATTTGCTCCCAAGCATCAGAGACCAGCTCTGTCGTCCAGGAGTTCCGAGGAGGACAGGGTAATCTCTCTCGCTGGCTGGGCTGATGGAAATAGCTTATCCGCAAGCGCAAGGACTTCGGAGGGACAGGGCGCGCGTCCACGAGGGACAATCGGTCGCGGCCCAGATTTGTATCAAGGCTTTCCTGGACGAGGCCATCGATGGGACTATACCGATGTCCGACGATGAGTAGGCCGCTGCAGAGTTCAGCTGTGGGACAAAGGCCGATACAAGGCCAAACGAGCCAATGGAATGCGCCAGCAGAAAAGCTAGAAACAGAAACGGTGGGCATATACGACTCTCACGATGGTCAACAAACCAAGGGCCGACAAAACTCTTCGAGTTTCTGGTCGCCGAAGGGAGAGTCAGGCTACCCCCGGATCACCCGGAATGCTGCGTCTGGAGGGGTTAAAGCCCAGAAATACTGCGAACTATTCATACCACTAGACACTCCGTTCTATTAATGAATGCCATAACTGTGTTCAGGACAAGGATCAGAAGGCCCTCCAAGGATGGGCACATCACGTTCAATGGCAGAGATGAAGATCGATTGCCAACCTTTATTGACCAGAACTCCGTGTTCGTATCTCAGTGAACATGGTAGCCCCGGGGATCCAGAGGCAAGGGCAAGGTCAAAGTCCTTACCTCCACCAAGGCGAGTGAGTCTGGCGCAGTGGATCCCGATCGCGGGCAAATCCACTGACGATGAGCTCAGAAGCACAGGCCAAGCCAATTGCGACGACAAATTAGCCGATGCGGAGCAGGAAGAGTCGTCTTCCAGGCGCCAGTGACTACCACCAAGGATCTCTAAACAAGTGAGCCGGGCCACAAAGAGAAAGAGCAGAGGCGTTAACTGGTTTCCAACGTGAAGAGCGGGAACTACACCGGGGGGGGAATACAGGTAAGAGGACGGGATATCGCACGGGGAGAGCACCGGTTATCGTCTGGAGGAGAGGCTACCACGGAGAACAGGCCAATCGCTGGGAGCAAGGGAACGCCGCCAGGAGCGGGGCAAAGGTCACTGGGGTGCCGTTCTTCCGCCACTGCCTGGAACGAAGGCTTGAAACTTGCCAGCCTGTTAAAACTGCCCGGATGCCAGCGATCAGTCCAAGGGGTATAGGCAGTCGGGTCTCAACCGCCGTAATGTCCTGAAAGGTTGGGAAGCACGACCCAATGAACGATCGGCGCCTAAAAATGAGAAGCCGGGCGGCAAGCCAAAAGATATGCGACCGGAGTGGGTTGCATAACCAGGACGACAGCAAGGGGTACAGCCCCGCCCATAATAGGTGGCACAAAAGGGCAGTGGAGTGGGTGCCCCACCAGGGCTCAGAAAAAGCACGAAAAGGAGAGTGCAACGCTACGGGAATAGGGTAGTTGGAAGAAAGAAGCAAGTGCCAAATGGGAAGAAGCCAAGAGTGGCGCCGAAGAAAAACACCAGATGAAGCCGATAAGGGCGCGACGTGGCCAGGACTTTCTTCCTTCCCATGGGGAGTCACGGCTCCTGGCGGCCAGGGGAAAAGGACGAGCGGCGTTCGGGACTCCGATGAGGCCGAGCACAACGAGCTCGTGGCACAGCTCGTGTGTTCTAAGAAGGGCAGAAGAATTTGACAAGACCAGCCAAGCATCGGCATTTGACGCCGTTATATGTCAAGGGGTACGTCACGTGAAAGCCGCCAAACAAAGATGTTTGCGATGGCGGTGCAGGATTACATCATGCCTTACGACCACCTTCGAAAAGAAATCTGGGAGATGAGCGATTGAAGACATGCTCGAAAAGGATATGGTTAATCCGGACTTCGCCGGTAATCCCTCGAACACTCGAGGTTGCCGTGCACGTGGAACTGATGATGGATCAAGACGCTCATCACGACCTTCTTTGTCATGACGGCAAGGGGGCATAAGCCCGCTTGTGGGGCAGGGATGGATCCATGCCAACAATGCTGATTACCTTCGGACCATGCGACCAACTACTTCATCAGTGGGGTTTGGAGATGAACATCGAGAATTGTCCAAGCTGATGAACTCGGTGTGGAGGTGTGCGTACCATTGAGGCTTAATTAACTGGGATTTGACGAGCTAGAAGTAGATTGTTCTCTGATCGTGTGATGGGGAGAAGACGGTTCCGTCAACGTCTACGGCAGGGGGATCACAGCCGATCCAAGCGTCGGCTATCAAACGCTTATTTTAGATGGACAAACCCACTTGACAGCAGTGAGGGCCAAACGGGACGTGGATTCGCCATCGGCCGACAATTGGAAAGAAGTGGATGTTGGACACAAGTAAAAAAAAGGCCCGGATGTCAAAGTTCTAAGTTTAGACCCTGATTTCAGATTGCCTACTAGTAAATTCTTTAAAAGGAGTTAAAAACGTTTTGCGTGGGACTACACAGAGATTGGCCCGGATTAGGATCGGTCCATGTTGAGCATAACCTGCCGATCAAGCCTGGATACTGCCAACTACAAACAACCTCCGCGCAGGATCTACAAGGAGGAGTATGGCCGACGTGAAAAAGGAAGTGGGAGAAGATTCTAGAAGCTAAATTCATTCGGCCGTTGTCGATATGCGGAATGGATCTCCAAATATTGTCACGGGTTGTTACAAGAAGAACGGGACGATGAGAGTCTGCATCGACTTCCGGAACCTCAACAAAGCCACTCTATGGACGGTTATCCGATGCCAGTGGCCGATTTTGCTAATTTCAAGGAGGACGCGTCGGCCGGTTTTTGAAATATAAGCTTTTATGGACGGCAATGCGGGATACAACCAGATCTTCATGGCCGCGCGAGGGGACGTGGCAAAGACCGCCTTCAGGATGCCCTGCCATGTAGGGTGTTTGAATGGGTTATCATGACTTTTGGTCTGTGAAAAATGCCGGTGCTGGGTGCTACTTACCAGCGAGCCATGAATTACATATTTCATGAGTCGCGGCACAGAGTGGTAGAGATATCCATTGAGACGTGGTTAGTCAAGTTCGAGAAAGCAAAAGAAAAGACACTTAGCCGATTTAGGAAAGACCCTGAGTGCACAAGGAAACATGGTTGAAGATGAATCCACCCACGTGTGCATTTGGGGTGTGGCGGTGAGTTTCTGGGATTCTTAGTCCACAAAAGACGGTGGTATCGAGGTTGGCCAAAAAATAGCATGAAGCAATTCCGATAAGGTAGTGAAGCCGACCATTCAAGGAACTGCAAATCAACTGCTCGGCAAGATCAACTTTGTAAGAGGTTCATATCCAATTGTCCGAGACGAGTGTTACCCATTCTCTCAAAATGGGGAAGCTCAAGAAAGTCAGGACATCGTGTGGGGGTGAGTGGCAAAAGAAGGCTGTCAATGAAATCAAGAATACGTAAGGCGCCACCAGTGTTGGTTCCTACCACAACTCGACAGCCTTCAAGTGGTCGTGGCGGCCGACAACACCCTAACGAATAGGGGTCGGCATCATGCAAGAATTCGAAGGAAAAGAGAGAGTTGAGAGGAGTGTAGCCTATTCTTAGCGAAAAGCTAATGGACCACGAAACAAGGACTTCGGCTACAGGAAAAGTTGTGCTGTGCGTTTTCTATTCCCCGCTCCACAGTTTCGGCACTATTCTACTGAAGTGCCGGATATGCGTGTAGTGGTTAGTATCAGAGTTTGATGTAATCAAGCACATTTTATCAATTGCCGATTTTAGTGGAGGATCGGGAATGGGTCTTAGCTCTTATGAAATTTGATTTGCGTTTGGAATAGTGCACGGTGTTTGTTTTAAAGGCCAGATTATGCTGAGTTTTCACTCAACACGTGATCCTAATGCTAACATGGTAACCATATCCTTGGGCAAGTTGTTTGAGGGATCCTCGGAGCAGAAAAAGGGGTTGAGTCGGGATCGTGTTATTTCTCCCCACAGGAGGGGCAGGCACCCCTTCAAGTACTCTATACGATCGATGTTACCAGAGCGTGACTTAATAATCAAGCAGAGTTCGAAGCAATGCTCCGAGCTGCCTGGCGTGTGCTTGGGGACATTAAGGCACACGCCGTGGAGGCATCTCACGGTGATCGGAGTTAGTGATCAACAAGCACATGGACCAGCAAGTTACGAGTGCAAGAACGTAAACGCACTGCATGCGAATATCTCGAACGGTTGCCGAAGAGCTCCTGGAAAGTGTCGCGATCAGCAACCTTGCAAAATATCCTGGGGGCATAACAACCGAAGATAGCAAACCAGTTGGATCACCCCTCCCCCGGCAGCGTCCGCGGTATAGGGAGAAATCAAAATTTTTGCACTGGAGGGGGAGAGGCAACACAACACCCAGATAGGTGTAGTCAAAGCGAAGTCCCAAGGATAAATCAGGCAATTGAAGGAGGGAGAGAGACAACATTGCCGATTACCTGTCACGGAATACCACCATCCAAGGAAAGTCTTCCGAAAACGCAGGTACAAATGCTCTACGTGTTCACGTCTTTGGCAATCAATAGTACTACATAATCCGATAGATGGGGTTTTGCTTAAAGCAGGAACCAAGACGGGGGTAGGAAACCGATGTATGAGGGCACGGGGGGGGGGGGGGAAAGGCGTATGTGGTGCACGACCAGGTCGGCTCACGTATGAGAGTGGTTAATTCGGAGGTACTGGATATTTTGGCCCCGACTATGCTCGAAGATTGTTTGAGTACTACAGAGGTTGTCGGGATTGCCACGCGTGTTCGGAATGTGCAAAGGGCTCCAGCTACCGGCATGAATCCAATCATATACCCAGCCTTGGCCGGTCAGAGGATGCGGGCATTGAAGAGATCGCCAGGATCACCCTCCATCTAGCAAAGGCACAAGTTTGTCTGTTGGGCCAGGACTATTTTCACAAGTGGCTTGAGAATAGCATTCCATTGAAGAATCGGTTGACATCAGAGAACATGGTGTCCTTAGTCAGGGAGGCACATCATTACCGATCGGCATCCATCAGTCCATCACTACCCCACGATCAGGGAACTCAGTTCACTTCTTCGGAGTTTTGTGACTCCGCCGAAGAGATGGGAATTCTTAACTCTATAATTCGTTCCCCTTATATGCACAGGAAAATGGACCGGAAGCGGCTTTCTAACGAAAATCACTGATTAAGATCATTCAAAAGAAGATCGAAGAGAAAACCAAACACGGTTTGGCACAGTGGTGCTCAACGAAAAGCTTTGTGGCCTTACCGAATGGCTTTTCATGGGTCAACTCAGACGTTATCACCTTAACGAGTGGTACTATGGGATCACGAAGGTCTCCATGGGAGGGCGCGAGGTCAAGCTGACGTTACATTGCAGAACGATCTGGCTAAGGGGAATTGTAAGGATTGATGATGGTACGAGCCTTAGAGGATACTTGAATTTGTTGTCTCAAAGCCTGTGGCGAAATAGTGACGGAACAAGAACGCGTTGCAAGTACTATAACTCGAAGTGGAGAGAAAAAAGGATCGAGCGGAGACTTGGTTTGGAACAATTATCTTGAGTAGAGACGTGCCGTGCCGATGGACCGAGAGTGGCGAAGGGAGGACGTGAGGCTTGGACTGAGGGACCGGTGGCCCGAGGATCAGCTGTGGTGGCTGACAGCCTGGGACAGCGACGAGCGAAGACTTGCGGTCATGTGTTGCCTAATTCGTGGACTTGGGGACACGTGTCGGTGCATGGGGTGCACGGGCGGTGCATCCCCTCTACAGCTTCGGTTTGGTGGTAGAGCCAGAGAAAAACCATCGGGTGGACGGTTTCCAGGTTTGGGCCTCAAAACCTGGGTGCTGAGGGTTTCTGAGTTTGGCCACAAAACTCGGGCTGAGGACGGTTTCCAGGTTTGGGCCTCAAAACCTGGGTGCTGCGAGTTTGCTGAGTTTGGGCCACAAAACTCAGGCGTTGGTGGGCTGGTTTCCCGGTTTGGGCCTCAAAACCGGGGGTTGGCTGTGAAGGCTGGTTTCCCGGTTTGGGCCACAAAACCGGGAGTGCGACGTCCAGGAAAAGGACGCAGAGCGGTGGCGGCACGTGGCGGCAATCGGGAGGTTGCGTCGAGGCAACGCTTCGAGTTGTGCGGGCATGGCCGTCGGATCCACCTACCATCGAGTTGGTCCAGAATAACCTTAGGGTTTAGCTGGTTCACTCTGTAAGTAGTTAGGGGTAGAGTGGGAATTGGGAATAGTTAGAATTAGGATAAGTAGGGGGAGACACCCACCTCCCCATCTATCTCAGTCATTTGCTTCTTGCACTTAGGGTTTCCTGCTCTCCCAATCCCCTGCTGTAGCTAGCTGAGATCCGCAGAGAACCATACCTCCGAGTACTGGAGATGTTGAGGAAGTGAGGCCGTAACCTCACTGTTGTAGCGTCTGGTAGCCACACGGTTGCAGATCGATGTGTTGATTCGCGTTTTGTTCGTGTTCTTCGCGTTCTTCGTTTCTCCGCGATTTTGCCGTCACTCGATCTCTCTCCCTACTGCGTCTTTGCGAAATCCGTTTGAATCAACTTGTTCGTCTTTGAAAGGAGATCACTTCCACCGAAGGAATTCATCCAACTCCTCACGAACAAGTAGATCGGGTCGATTTCGTTTTCGTGGCGCTTTTTTCGTTCTTGATCTTCCCTTTTTGATTTCCCGGTGATTGAATTGATTTGAGTGGATGATTTCTTGGGGATAGTCTCCTAACTACCCCATGATCATCTTCTCCAAGTTTGGGAACGTGGGATTTTGATTTGGATCGAATTGGGAGAGATTTGGGAGAGGGGCGACTGAAATTGCCCTCTCTGTTCATCCGCGGACAGTCCGCGGTTTGACCGGCGGACAGTCCGCGCGTCGGGCTCCAGCCGAGTCCGTGGCTGCGCAGTCTGTACGGTTGAGTTCTTTTTGAACGGCGGGCAGTCCGCCGTTGGAACTCGCGGACAGTCCGGGACTGTCCAGGGGACTTCTAGCAGAGTTGTTGTTTCTCGTTTTTGACCGGCGGACAGTCCGCCATTGGTTTTCAGGGATAGTCCGGGAACTGTCCAGGGGACTTCAGCAGCAGTGCGGTTTTGCTCTTTTGGCCGGCGGACAGTCCGCGACCTGAGCCCGGACAGTCCGCCACAGGGCAGACAGTCCGCGACCGTACCGGCGGACAGTCCGGGATCCTGCTGTAGTCTCTGGTTTAGTCCGTTTGCTCTCCCGGCTTCTTCGCTTGGTTTCCGGACTTCTCGTTTGGCCCTAGAGTTGATCAAGGAACCTCTCTAGGTATCTTTGCTACTAGTTAGCATAGGTATTTAGGAGTTTCTCGACGTAGCCGTCTATCTACGTTCGGGACTTGGTTTTTGGGCTCGAATTTGTTCCGGTGCTTTTGCCGTTTGGTTTGCTATCGGTTTGTGGTGCCTCGTTGTGATCCTAGGGATCATCCACCCTCTTCCAAGGGTCGTGGGCATCACGGTTTTGGTCATAGCTTTTGGGGGTAGATTTTGGGGGACAATAGGCCAAAGTTTCGAGAGAAATTTTTGAGCTCTCATTCACCCCCCCCCCCTCTGGTCACCTTGCTAGTACTTTCTTGGTCCTTCAGAGCCGAAAGCAATGTTCTCCCCCTCAGAAAATGCACCATCAAAAAGTGCCAACAAGAGAACAAACTCCCCCTTCGAACATGCATATGAGTCAAAATGCAAGTTAGCAGCTTCAGGAATATAGTCAAGAGAATGCAAGGATGCTCTAAACAGTATAGCTCCAACGACTTACTGGAAAGCATATAAGCTAGCAAAGGCTCAGACTGATCACTATATACGAAATATGAACATGAGAGCACAGTGAGCAGTTTTGAGCCAAAAAGATAGTCACGATCAAAATAGCACTACACATGTATAGACAGGAATCCGAACAAGTGCTAAACATGTATACAAGGTGAACTACCCCTAGCAAAGTTCAAACATCATGCTATAGAATGAAGCATACACTTGTGATTTCAGTTTTAAATCGGAGTTGCAGCGGTGAAATAACACAAGTTCAGAAGTTTAGCAGATGTTTGCGAGAGGTTGAAAGCTTGTCATTGCCTAACTTTTCAACCGAGTGAAGCCTATGCAAAATGCAATCAGAAGCTTAAAGCATCGGTTTCGGTCATACACTACACGGCTCGAGTTTAACTCAAATGTGCAATGAGAAACAGTCTCGATACCGTGATGTGTTGACAAGCAGTCCCATCTCGATCTTTTCAGTTCACTAAAACTTGGTTCAATTTTATTGACAAAATATGAACAAACCAAGCAAGTGAGAGACTCAGAACTAGAGACATAGCAACCTAGCACATATGAAAAGCACGAGTGAACTCAACATATCCTGCACATGCCAGTTGCATATCTCAATGGTGAATATTTTCAATTTTAAGTATGTTAAGCAGGTTCACCATTCAAAAATAGCTCAACTCACAACATGTACCAGTGATCAGAAAGAGCATAAGCCACAAGCATCATCATAAGCATCGGAGCAAACTACATAGAGCATAGTTACATTCTAATGATTATATAAATGAGGCTCAGAATGTAAATGCGTATGCTAAAATGCAAAAAGGAAACAAAGGCAAATGAAAAAGAGTCAGTCTATAATACAAAGACCAAAATGTTTCCCCCAACTAAAAGGGTAAACACACACCAAGCTCACCTCTCAACCTAGCAAAAGTCGATTGGTCCAAGGGCTTGGTGAAAATATCAGCCAACTAATGATGAGTATCGACATGGTGAAGGTCGATATCACCCTTCTCATAGTGGTCTCGCAGAAAATGAAAGCGCACATCAATGTGTTTGGTCTTCGAGTGAAGCACGGGGTTCTTAGCAACGCTAATAGCACTCGTGCTGTCACAAAGCAAAGGAACGCGAGAAAAGCTCAGACCAAAATCACGCAGAGTGGCCATCATCCAGAGTAACTGGGAACAGCAGCTAGCCGCAGCAACATATTCAGCCTCTGTGGTAGACTGGGCGACACTAGACTGCTTGCGAGAAGACCACGATACAAGAGAAGAACCAATAAACTGACAAGTCCCAGAAGTGGACTTGCGATCAATACGGCAACCAGCAAAATCGGCATCGGAATAACCGCAAAGCGAGAGGGTGGAGGAAGCAGAATACCAAATCCCGAATTCTGGAGTGAAGGATAAGTACCTCATTGTGCGCTTGACTGCCTGACGGTGAGAGGTGCGCGGTGAAGACTGAAATCGCGCGCAAAGACACACCGCGAACTGAATGTCCGGGCGTGTCGCCGTCAGGTACAGCAGTGACCCGATCATACTCCGGTACTCCTTCTGATCCACTGCTTCTCCCTCCTTGTCCGCATCCAGGGCCGTCGTGGTCGACATGGGTGTTGGAAGAGGCTTGGCCTCACCCATATCGAATTTCTTCAAAATGTCCCGGGTGTACTTGCCCTGGTGCACAAACGTTCCTTCTCGGGATTGCTTGATTTGCAACCCGAGGAAAAACGTCAACTCCCCCATCATGCTCATCTCAAATTCCCTGCTCATTGTATCTGCAAACTTGGCAACCAAAGCGTGAGAAGAACCACCGAAAATGATATCATCCACGTAAATTTGGACCAAGAGAGTATTAGTGCCTTGCTTGAGGAGAAAGAGCGTTTTATCTACACATCCCATTTTAAAACCCTTAGCAAGCAAAAAGGTTTTCAACCTATCATACTAGGCTCTAGGGGCTTGTTTCAAACCATACAAAGCTTTGTGAAGTTTAAAGACATGGTTTGGAAACTTGGGATTTTCGAAACCGGGGGGTTGTCTAACATACACCTCCTCTTCTATGTAGCTATTTAAGAAGGCACTCTTGACATCCATTTGAAAAAGTTTGAAACCTTTGGATGCAGCAAAAGCCAAGAGTATCCTAATTGCCTCCAAACGTGCTACAGGAGCAAAAGTCTCCTCATAGTCTATCCCCTCCTTCTGACTATATCCCTGGGCTACGAGTCTGGCCTTGTTTCTCACAACATGGCCATCTTCTCCCTGTTTGTTTTTGAAAACCCATTTTGTCCCAATTGGGTGACACTCAGAAGGTGGAGACACTAGAACCCAAACCTGATTTCTCTCAAAGTTCTCAAGCTCCTCATGCATGGCATTGACCCAATCCGGATCCTTCAAAGCGTGTCCGACATCCCGGGGTTCAAAATCAGCAACAAATACAGAATGAGCAAAGTGAGAGATTTGCCTTGACCAGGTGATGCGTTCGTCGATGCTGTCGATCATCTGCTGAGGCGGGAGCTGGCGCTGAATGTGTCGTGGCGCCTCCCTTGCTGAAGTGGCCTCCTCCTCAACAGCAGCTGGTGCCTCCTCGGGTACAAAGGGTACCGCTCGAGGTGGCGCATCCCACGGCCCCCAGGAAGAAGAGGTGTCGGGGCCGTGAGTCGTAGTAGAAGCCGCTCTTGGCGGCACAGCAAGTGGAGGGGGTGCTGGATCATCCATATCTTCAGCACCCTCATCCTCGTAATCAAAAAGAGGCTCATCAACCTCATGATCACCTGCACGCTCAAAACGAGAAGAAGGACAAACCATGGTCTCGTCGAAGGTGACATCGGATGTCTCCATGACTCGGTTAGTGTCAAGGTTAAGTACACGATAAGCTCGAGTGTGAGTGCCATAACCCAAAAACACATCGTCAGAAGAACGAGACTCAAATTTGTCCAAGTTGCCCTTTTTGAGTATAAAACAATGGCAACCAAAAACTCGAAAATAACTTACCTTGGGCAGTTTTCCAAAACGCAACTCATAAGAAGTCTTTTTCAAGAAAGCTCAGAGAAAAATGCGATTGGAAATATAGCATGCAGTGCTCATAACTTCGGCCCAATATCGCCTAGGAGTCCTATGCTCATCGAGAATCGTCCTGGCCATCTCTACAAGGGTCTGATTCTTCCTCTCTACAACACCATTCTGTGGCAGTGTGTAGGGGGAAGAAAACTGATGCTCTAAACCCAAAGAGTTACAAAACTTCTCAAAATCCGAATTCTTGAATTCGGAACCATTATCACTCCTAATAGCTCGCATCGAGTTCAAAGGGAACTCGTTCTGAAGACGCAAAATCAGATTGCGAGCGAAGGAGAAAGTCTCGGTCTTCTCAGCTAAAAAGAAGACCCACGAATATCTCAAAAAGTCATCAACAACAACAAGCACATACCACTTCCCCCAACCGAGCTCACCCGAGCCGGACCAACAAGGTCCATATGCAAAAGCTGTCCAGGGCGCTTGGTCATGACCCGAGTCACTGGATGGTGGGGAGCGGCAACCATCTTCCCATGTCTACAAGAGTGGCAAACAAGATCCTTCTCCATATGCAACTTGGGCAATCCTCGGATTAGGCCAAGTGAACTAAGCCTTGCAAGCAAGTCGAAGCTCAAATGTCCAAGTCTCCTATGCCACTTCCAAAGATCAGAGGAGGAAGGTCCAGCCACAAGACAACGAGAAGTGCCAAAAGACTCCGAGAAGTTCGCATGAAAGACTTTTCCAAAGGGCGAAATCAAACACACAAGATTGCCCTTAGGATCCAAAATACGACTGAGATGCGGTTTAAAACGAATCTCATAGTCGTCGTCAAAGAGTTGTGAAACAAAAAGAAGGTTAAAATGCAAGTTAGAAACAAGAGCAACATCGCGCAACACAAAGTGCTCATTAACTCGCATCGACCCACGAGACAAAACCTTACCTTTGCTATTGTCGCCGAAGGTGATAAACTCTTTTCCGGCGACCGGACTAAGACTGGAGAACCACTTGGCATTTCTGGTCATGTGCCTCGAGCAACCGGAATCCGCCAACCAAACGTTCTCCAATCGTTTTACCTACATCAATAAAAAGACATAGGGTGAGCATATGGTCCAACACTGGGGTTAGTGAAGTAAGGGGAAAACCAGTGTTGGGCTGACTGCTCAAAAGAACGGTTAGCAGAAAAACCATTCCTAGCGCGTCTACGAGAGGAGCGATCACCACGCTGAGGAAAGCGTGGTCTGCTGGGGAAAGAACGCTCACCGCGATACTCAAAATGCAGTGGGGGAAAGCGCTCAACTACAAGGCCACCGCCACGGGGTCCATAGCCTACAACTGCAGGCTCCCGCCGGGCACGACCTCTCCGCAGCCTAGGCCTGGGAACTTGAGGTTCTGGACCTCTGGGCCTAGCAGCTCTCCTTGGAACTCTCCTATGAACTTTTGGCACATGTACATCATGGAAAGGATGGTACATGTCCAAATTGTTCATCTCCCTAGCATGGCGCGCCTCCCTCTTGCGCCGAAAGCAGAACTCGCTCAAGTGTCCATCTCTCCCACAGTGCTCACAATGGTACCTCACCGCTCTCAAAGGGGGTTGTTGGTACTCACGGTAGTGGGTGTGGATCACTTTGCCCTTCTGTGGCATAAGCTCCTCCTGGATGGGTGGCATGGTGTCCAACTTGTTTTTCAGGTGGTTGGGCTTGGGATGCCACACTTGGTTCTTGGGTGGAGCTCGTGGAGGTTCTTCAAACACCCCATCCTTGGTGTTAGGCTTGAGAGGCTCTTTGGGTGGAAGCTTGGTAAGTTTGGGAGTAGTGGTGGAGTTTGGCTTCTCACATGGGTTCAGACCACTCGACTCTCCAATCTTCCCAAAAGCAGAAAGATCAACACCCATAGCAAAACCTACACCAGGACCTCCAGCAGCTCGCTTGAATTGGGAGATCATCATCCCGAGCTACGGCTCACCACAAGACACCCATGACAAGATGGTCCGAAGGTATGTGTTTTCTTCCTCGGTTTGCATCTTGTCATGCTTCACATTGGCTATCTCCATCTCCAGGCCCTCACACAAAACACACCTAGCCACACATGTGCTACCTGAGTTGGCCTCTTCAAGAGACACAATCTTGGCATTCTTCTCTGCCAACTCAGATTGCAAGACAGGACAAGTCTTGCACGCACCCAACAGCATGGGTCTAGCCCGGAGCTCATCCACCTCTCCTACCAACGCAGCATACTTACCTCTCAAAGTGAGAAGGTCAGTCATGTGCGTGGTGCACATCTCGCACTCCCCCACCTCAGAACGACCACGGTGGACTTAGCAAACTCGAGCTCCCTAACCGTGTGCTCCCACTTCTGCCTAAACTCCTTGCGCTCTCTAGCGGCACGCCTAAGCAACTTATCCTGACTAAGGAGCGCGGTAGTAAGCTTCTTGACCTCAGCAGAAAGCTCATCGGGGGTCAGAGTTACCTGGGAGGTGTCGTAGTCGTCGTCGTCGTTCCGAGGAGTGTCGCCGCCGACCTCCTTGCCGAGGGCCATGGTGTAGAGGCCGTCGTCGTCGGCAAAGAAGCAGAGGCCGTTAAGCTTGTCCTCGATCCTCTTCTTCTTCTCGGACTCGTCGTCGCTTGAGGAAGCAGAGTCGTCGTCCGAGTCGTCGACGTCGCTGAGCGTGGCGAAGAAAGCACGCTGCTCAGCCTGGGCCTTCTCCAAGTACTTGGTCTTGATGTACTCCTTGTTGAAGCCGCCCTTCCGCTTGTGCCTCGCGGGGACGTACTTCTCCTTGCGCTTGCCGAAGTCGTACTTGTGCCCATGATCGCCCTTTCCAGAATGCTTGTTCTTCTTGGGACAGTTGGCGATGAAATGGTCGGGGTCGCCGCACTCATAGCATCCTGAGCGTCCTCCTCCGCGGCGACGGTTCATACGGTTGTTGTGGAACCGCGAGAACCGGTTGGCAAGCAAAGCCAACTCGTCGTCTCCCAGAGACTCCAACTGCTCCTCTGTGATAGAAAGAAGAGAATGCAAAGCAAAGCCTCCAGAGGGGTTAGCAGAAGAGCCAGAAAGCAAAGCCATCGACGGGCCAGAAGGATTTTCATAAGAAGCCCTCGCCATGGCATCAATCTCACTGGACAAAATTCACGTATAGGTCTTCAAAAGCTTGTTTAGTCCACATATTTCGCGTTTTAAATACAATTTTGGTGAACCAAACGTCAATGTGATTATAGTGTCACATAGATCTATTTTATAAACTTTTTGCATTGTTTTATTTTTGCTTGTTTATTGTTCTCATATTAGCCTTGTTTGTAATGCATGTTTGAATCTGGATTGCTTGTATGTTGCGTTATGATTGAGTTCAGACGGTGAGCAGTACATGGGAGAGCCGGACCTGTTCTTCGAGTACCAGCAGGAGCATCAAGAGTTCTCTAACGAAGGCAAGTATAACATGGGGCCACTCTTGTTTCCTATACAACTTTAATTTAGTTTTCATGTGCATGTGCCCAATTATGCAAACCATGCACAGGTTTATCCTAGTTGAGTCTGTATACCTTCTTTATGGGATGTATACATATGGGTAGAATTGCTAGTGCTTAACTCCCAAGAAAATCATCAATGAGATGACTAATGATATATGTATACGTTCTTCATGGTAATGTGAACACCGTGCGTAGGAGCTTTCATGCTCTTGGCCCTCTTTAATAACTTATCTGTCGACAAAAGTTAGGACATAAAGTATAACCGTGAGGCATACATGGCTATGGTTTTAGTTTAGTAGAAGGACCTCTCCAGGCTTGGTGGTGGTAACTTGAAAGGGCATAAAACGGGCTTGGCGAGATGTGTATAGGACAACCTCTGGTCTCATGTGTACAGCCGAGAAGGAATGTGTCATCGTAAAGGGGTTCTATATCTGCTTGCCGATTGAATCCTAGTGGCCACTATCTTGTTAAGGGAACCTTTAAAAGACTTCATAGTGTACCCTGCCGCACTAGGTAGAGGTGATATGGGCTTTGCAAACCCTAGCTCATGGGGATCACGACTCATGGGTAAAGATGTACATCCTCTGCAGAGTGTTAAAAATAGTTATAATAGCCATGCTCACGGTCACGGTCCAGAAAACTCATAGACGAATGAATCTTAATAATGTTTACTTTATGTTCACGTTACTACCAATTATGATTCTAATGATAGTATTGTTTATATTATTAATCATGTAGAATAAATGGGGTTTAAACATAACTTGATGACTATTAAATGCAAAAATGGTGACTGAACTAAAAGTGCTAACCGTAGTAAACCAGTGTCTAGCCTTTTTGAGCTTGATAACCCCACGCGTTGCCTTATTGAGCACGAGATTTACTTACACTTGTTATTTTTATTGTTTGGATAGAAATTCCAGACGGGTAACAGATGTATATGAGTATGAGCATGACAAGTTCTCAGATGATTACTGGGCTCGTGGCTCACGGGTCGGTGATCTGTGTTGTGGAGCTGTCTCTGAGAGTTATTTATCCTCCGCTCCTTATGTGTTTTAAAATTTGAGTTATAATAAATTCGTCATGTAATAAGCACAATGATGATGTCGCTCTTCTAATTTGTCTACTTATGTGTGCGACTATTTTCTGGGCGTGCATAAGATTTATGCATATTCAATTTTATCCTTAAAATTAGAGATGTGACAGAAACCTAAGCCTAGTAAGTTCTTGTTGCATCCCTTTGTATGACATTACAATTTTTATCATATATTAAATTGAAACTCTAGTGCCTCTATATCTTTGATATATTTGATTCAATTTTTTATTTAAAAATATGGTAGGTCCTAGGTTACCCTCTTCGTTGTTACAATAGCATAAATTATTGTTTCAGCTTGTACCTTGCACTACTGGAGGTGCCTCCTTTGGCAAGCACCTGGTCGCTTGGCAAAGGCTTTGCCGAGCGCAGCTTTCGGCAAAGGACGCCCGGTGAAAGTCCTATCGACAATGTAGGCTTTGCCAAGAGCCAGCGGAACCCTCAGCAAAGAAAAGTGGCTGTTAATGGCTTCTTGGGTCTGACGACCTTTTTCGAAGAGCCGAGCTGGCTGACTCTCGGCAAAGGTTTTTCAATATTTTTGGAAAATGTTTGTCGAGAGCCATGTTGGCTGGCGCTCGACAAATGTTTTTAGTTTTTTTCGGAATTTTTTTGCCGAGAGCTGGGCTGGGGTGGCTCTCGGCAAAGAAGTTTTTCTTTTTTAAAAAAACTTTGCCGATAGCCTCTGGCCGTGGATCTCGTCAAACCTTGCACTTTTGCCGAGAGTAACAGGCTATTCTGGTGGCCTGTTCCCCAGCTTTGCCAAGTGCAATGGCAAAGCGTGCCTTTGCCGAGGGCCACTGTCGGCAAAATACCCAAAAATTGTTTTTTCATATTTGTTCTCGTTCCATCACAACTAACATACACATCATTGCATCCACCAAAAATATAATCATATCCACATATATACCAGGGCACGATAGCCTACATCCACATACATTCGCAGGCATACCACTACTACTATCAACTACTTACTACCCGGTCACAACGGGGAGATCGAGGATGACTTATGGGTCACGACGTGAGGCGATCGATGATGACAGAGCGGATGAACTCAGGGACAAGGATGGGGCAACGGCAGTCTCCTCTCCTCCTCCTTCTCCTTCTCCTTCTCCTTCTCCTTCTCCTCGTCCTCCTCCTCCTCCCCCTCTACTTCTCTTGTGGTATCTAGTTTCACTTGTTTCTAGCATGGTTGATGCTAAGGATGAATTGAAATGTGGTATACACGTTACAAAGGTACAATTCTATTTTATATACCTTATCATCACTTAGTAGTGCTATCACTTTGAAACCAAACAATTTGAGCACACATGTAGGGGGAGTTATCAGTACCAAGTCGGGTTGTATGGTACTTATTCAAATCTTCATATACGGTCTTAATGTTGGATAAGTAACATAGAATCCAAACCAAGTTAGCAATTTACATTCTTGTGAAGTGCTAGCTTGGAATAAGCTTAATTTCCATATCTTTCTAGAGTTGTCATCAATTACCAAAAAGGGGAGATTGAAAGGTCCTAGTTTGGTTTTGGTAATTGAGTGACAACTTTAGGTGAACTAATTGTGTTTATGTGAGATACACAAGAGATTAGTCCATAGGTACAAGTGTGAAGAAGGAGCTTATTGCATATGTGACATGACATGTGGTCATGTGGCTAAGATGGTGAAGATCAAGACAAGACTTGGCTTGATAATGGACCAGTTGCGAAGGTGAAGGGCAAGTTGGAGGCTTTGAAGTCATTGGTACCGAGTGTCGGGAGGCTTCAGCAAAGACTTGGAGCCGAAGGACCGAAGCAATGGTGAAGAGCAAGTGAGGTCAAGATTGATGGACCATGGATGCCATGTGATGATATGAAGTGGATCATATTGTTGACATTTCTTAGCGCAGGCACCAAAGGATAGGTTAAGATCTATCCTCGGTAATCATGCTAGAAATAATTACCAAAATCTTTCTACATCATCACTAGGATAGGCCATCATCCTCGGTATTGGCGCTAGGAATGCTTGTTGACATTCCTTAATGACATACACTGAGTATGCTGGTTCCTATCGATGCTACCAATGCAAAAGATGTCAGTGTCAGCCTCAGACGCAGTCGCTCTAGCTACACATCTGGTATCGACGCTGAAGTGCGATGACACTTCATATACCAAGGCGTGTGACTTTAGCGACGACCTGAGAGGCTGGCCTGGTAAACCAATTCATTTATAGATAGGGTCCGCAAGCGCATGGGGTTACTATTGTAGCATTTCACTGGGAGTATTCCAGGTATCCTTATTTATATTTTACCACTTGGAAGGCTAGATGCGAAGGATTCAAGATATACTCATGATAAGAACATAATGCTTGCATAGTTGACCAATTAATCATAGGAGGAGGATAAACAGTGGTTTTGATAGTGGGGTCATCACACACATCCTAAGATAAATGGAGCTTCTACGAGGATAGAAGCAAGAATAAAGAATAAAAGAATAAAGAATAGCCTATGGAGCATAGATCCTAAACAAAGTTATGTCAATGAATTAAACATACATTTTGTGATCATGTTAACATTAATATTAATTAGGTATTGGGTGGATTAGGAGACCTAGGAACACTGGTCTGCTAGTAGGAGACACCGGGCAATTTAGACTCCTACCCCAAAGCCGAACGTGAGGAATTACAAGGGACGGACAGGGCTATCACCACCTGCCGCATACCACCTCAACCGTGGACTAAGCCAGGCATTCACCCATCTCCATATACCCGAGAACCACTCTCACGTACATGAAGAACACCTACACCTCCTTGATAAAGATGTTAGGCACATCCGAAGGCACGACAAAACACCACCCAACACATAACATCAAACTAACAAGATCTAAACATGTTGAATGAAGAACAGTGTTTATGTTCATGATGAACATAGGTCGAAAACTATGAACTAGTTCTAGAACGATGAACAATTAACAAGAACATAGCTCTAATTCAAGAACATAACAATGTTGATCATAAGAGAACAAGAACAAATATGAAAAGAGGAACTTAGTATTCATACCAAGTTGATCCTTACAACTTCTCCTCTCTTGCAAATAGTACTTGCTCCAACTACTAGAAGACTAATCTAAGGTAGAGAGCTCCAAGTACAAAGTGGAATGAATAAGATATGTGTTGATATGTGATGATGATCTATTTGAGAGGGAGCTCTACCCCTACATTTATACTACAAGAGGTCAGTTTCGAGCGATGTAAACATGGAAACCCCAAGGAACCGCCTCTGAATGTTGCCATGCAACCGCCACGGAAGGTCGGTGGCCAGTGGGGCTAGGGGTGGTGCGTCTGCACCCCTGGTGCGCCCGCACCCCTAATGGGCGCACTGGCCACTGCCTTTGCGTGGTGGGTTGTGGGCTTGGTGCTCATTGTTGCAATGGTGGTTGCTACCCCACGTGTGATCCTTAGGTGGGCTTCTTCCTTATTTCTTGATTATATGCTTTGTCAGAAAGCGTATTCTTATCGCAATTTCCACTGTATTCATTTTTGTTGCCTATAAAACAATAATTCTCCAATACAAGTGGAAATAGGTCAAGGTGATAACATATGTATGTAAGTGTGGTTTGTTTTGTCCTTGGTTGGCTCATAAAAGTTGTCGGTAAGCACCGCCAACACATATCATTTGATCTAGGTTAGTGCATGTGTTGCATCAACAATTGAGATGGAATCGATGCAAAAGGAAAAGGTATATTTGTAGGGCATTTCATCTCACCGGTCATAGGTGTGTAGAGAAGTTTTTTTCCAGATTTAGGATAGATGGCTGTATTATTAAGAGGAGCAAACTTGTTTGCATATGGGTCATCTAGTGCCGCTTGAGCGATCTAACATTGAGATGTTGCTAGGATCGGGTGGCATGGTTCGTGCAATTGAAAATCCTTTGAAAATGATTGTGAAAATGCTAACACAAATACACAAGGTGGTGTACACTTGGTGGTGTTGGCACATCTACAAAAGGATGTGAAAAGGTGTTGTGGAAAAGTGGGAGAAACTAGTGATTAGTCCCTCTCCCTCCTGCCGAGCTTTTGAGGCAGGATTTGGTGTTTTTTCGGTGGTCACAGAGGTGACCGGACGTGTCCGGTCAGTGGCCCGAGGAGTTAGCCGAGTTTTGGTGTTGACCGGACTCTGGCTTGAGAAGTGACCGGACTAGTGGCATGTGGTGCATCCGGTCATGCTGACATGTGCTGAGCTACCAAGGTTGGGTGGACCGGATGATGGGGTGCGTCTGATCATCCTCGATCGGACGCGTCCGGTTGAGGAAAACCCTCTTTGGAGCCTCTCTATTCACGATCAGACGCTGGATCCGTGCGTTCGGTCGTTGTGGCTCTGGCGCGTCTAGTAACTTGTCAGTAGTCGTTGGGAGGCACTGCAGTTGACCCGACTTAGTGGACCGGTGCATTCGGTCAGGTGGACCTGTGCGTCCGGTCACACTTTAACTCGTGTGGGAGTTGAAGTAGCCGTTGGAGATCGGTGGTTATGGTTGAACGGAGTGGACAGGTGGCGTCCATCTATTGACCAGACGCTGGCTGGGAGCGTCCGGTCAGTTGGACCAGTGTGTCCGGTCGTTGTGCAGTTTGCCTAGTGAAGGGGCATAACGGCTAGTTAGACATTGGGGCTGTATATATAAGTGGTTGCCGACCTTGGCTGGTGCTTAGCACTCTTCGGACTTAGTGTCCATACTTGGGGAGTGCTACGAAGCCTTCTAACTCACTTGTGCTTGCAAGAGTGCGAATCAATTGCGAGCGAGTAATCGCTAGTGCGTTGTATTGAGAGATTGCTTCGAGTGGCACTAGGTGATCAAGTTGCAAGCTGGTGGTGCTTGTTACTCTTGGAGGTTGCCACCTCCTAGACGGTTTGGTGATCGAGTCTCCGTCGTGAAGCCCGTGTGAAGATTGTGCGTGGCTCCGGAGAAGGATTGTGAGGGGCATTGTGCTTGCCCCGCGGAATCGCGAAGAGCCACTCTAGCTAGTAGAGCGTGTCATTGAGTTAGCCTCACTTGTGGGTGAGTTCTTGTTGTGCTCGAGTGTCGAGCTAGGTGTGGTTCCTATTAGCCGCCGGACTACCAAGGTGTGTGATCGACACAACAGGGACTAGTTTGGTGGCAACCAAGTGAACCTCGGGATAAAAATCACCGTGTCATCTTCGTGTTCATCTTCTCGGTGATTTGCAAACTCCATTCACTAGCTTGTAGTTACTTGTTCATATACATGTGCTAGTGTACTTGCTCTTGTAAGTAGTTAGCTTGTGTAGCTTGCTAGTTACTTTCCTTGCTTGTGTAGCATAGAAGTTGATCCTATGAGTGACTAGTTGACTTGTAGTCTTGCTAGTCACATTGCTTAGTTTGTGTAGCTAAGTTAAGCTCTCTAATTTGGCTTGTGTAACCTTGTTATTGAGCATTGCTAGTAAGTTTAGGCATTGTGCTTTTGCTTAGTGGCATGTGTAGGAGCTCTCCGGTTGACAGAGTACTAGTTGCTTTAGTTTGTGTAACCTTGCAAACTAGAATTGTTTAGGTGATCTCTAACTAGCCGGATACCTTAATTGCTTTGTTTAGTATCTTTTATAAGGTGCTTGAGAGTATAGATAGAGGGGTGTAGTCTTGTCTAGAGTGATAGTTTTAATTCTGTATTTATTTCCGTTAGCCGGTATGATTATTTTTTGAAAGTACTATTTACACCCTCTAGTCCACCATCTCGACCCTTCACACGTGGATGGGCGTGTGTCTGCGCGAGTGTGTCTACATGGATGTGTCGGTCGTTTTGTTTTTTTAGTTTCACAATCTTTGCCGAGTGTCCGATCACGTGGCACTCGCCAAAGAGGAACCCTTTGCCAACACGTGGCACATTTTGAATGCTTTTTGGTATATTTCATAACTTTATTTCTTTTTGTTGAATTTTTTTCAGAAAATGAAAGTTTGAACTACGGGTGCACCAAATAATCAATTTTATTGATTCAAAAAATGTTATTCTTGTCATTGAGTGTATGGTTAGGCCAAATCCAGGAACAGACCTAGAATATTGATAAACATGCTCACGGGCAACGCCACCAACTTACGTGCAGGTGGTTTTTTAATTAAAAAAAATGCAAACGAATTCCAAAAATCACGAAACTTATCAAGATGTTGTAATATGGCATGCATATACTATGGTAAAAATTTGAGAATATTTCGAGCATGTTGCCATGTATGATGCTCACAAACCATTACATCTCCACATGATTCACATGTGGAGATCTCACGGTTTGAACCATCTTGCCCCACAATTTACTGCAAACATTCCCAAAATTTACCATAGCCTCCACATGCGGTGTCACGACATCCCGTCGATTTTCATGATTTTTCGTCTCAGTTTGCATTTTATATAATTTTAAAACATATCTCACGCAACTTGATCACCATGTCTCGTGCACGAGATGGTTGAGTTTTCGTGTCTGGTCCTTGGATACGACATCAAAATATCCTTAGAAGCATGAATATCATTTTTTTTGAATCGCTAAGTTTTATTATTTCATGCACCCGCAGTTCAATTGTGCGCCTGTGCCGAGCAGCCTTCTATGCCGAGAGCCAATCTTTGCCGAGAGTCAAGCTCTCGGTATATCTGGCTTTACCGAGAGCCAGGCTTTGCCGAGCGCCCGATATTTGACACTCGGCAAAGCTCCAGGCTCTCGGCAAAGGCGTTGTCTCCACTAGTGATGACGCTCAACATCTTGAATTTCGTATATCAAAGAATAATAAGTTTAGTCGCATTGTTATATAAAATATAGATATATAGAGTGGTTAAATTTAAATTATCAATATTGATAAAACATAAGGTTTCAATCCAAATATATAAATTTATTTACAATGACAACTTATAAAATTCAACATCTTCAATTTGTTATATTAATAAAGAATAGTAAGTGTAGTAGCATTGTTCTATAAAATATAGAGATATAGAGTGGTTAAAATTAAATTATCAATATTGATACAACATAAGGATTCAATCCAAATATATAAATTTATTTAGAATGACAACTTATAAAATTTATATCATGGAGTTTCATATAACTTAAAGTGAATTTTTAGTGTCATTAATATGTGGTTAGTTATGCACAATTTTCTGTGCTTTTGCTAAGTTATTAAATCCGTGATTATCTTATGTCTGCATGTTTACTTAGGCCAGTCTCAGTGGGAGTTTCATCTGAGTTTCATTTCTATTAAATGTGTTGCCATATAAGCATTTTTTATGACATGACAGTGTATTTAAGAAGAGAGAGAGGAGAAATGAGTTTCATCGAGATAAACCTCTCTTGGCACGAATACCAACTTTGTGTGAGTCATGAAATTTAATGTCTATCAAACTCTAGAATGAAACTTTCACTCTCTCAATAGAAAGTTTCATTTATCTCAGATGACATGACAGTCTCGGAAACAACGCAATGAAACTCACCATTGAGAATGACCTTAGTCCGCACGTTGAAAGTTGAAATATAGAAGTAATATGCGTAGGTATGGATATTGAATTATTTTTGTGATAGCTTAAATTAGTAATTATGTCAGATTTGAGCGGTATTTTTGTGATGCTTATATATTTTAATGCTACTAGATTATCACTAGCTAGCTGTATACTTACTCTAATGAAATGTACTAACAGTTAGAGGTAATATATACGTAAGTACATTGTTGCTGTAGCTTGGGCGCTTGGCCTATATAAATATATGTGTGCGTGCTCAGGTTTTCCCACCTCAGTGTACTACTACTAGAGAGCTAGCAATAATAATGTTCCTCTCCAATTCGTCGTCCTAGCAGATCCACTACTAGAGAACAGGCCTTTGGACGATCTTTCAATTGAGCTTTAGCCTCGGCAAAAAATTGCGTCCGGAGCTAAAGACCTTTAGTCCCGGTTGGTAACACCAACCGGGGCTAAAGGTGAATCTTTAGTCCCGGTTGGTATTATCAACCCGGACTAAAGGTCCTGAACCTTTAGTCCCGGTTGGTAATACCAACCGAGGCTAAAGGGTGAACCTTTAGCCCCGGTTGGTGTTACCAACCAGAACTAAAGGTCCTTTTAGCCCCGGTTGGTGTTACCAACCGGGGCTAAAGGCCCTTCCCGAGTGGATTCAAAAGGAAAACATCCAGAACTACATGACGTGAGTGTGTAGCTCAGTTGGTAGGCGTGCCTGAGGCGAGAGGTGCTGAGTTCGAATCTCACAAATGCACATTTATTTTTCCTCGTGGGAGCCTTTAGCCCCGGTTGGGAAGGCCCGGGACTAAAGGTTGGGATCACTACTACAGAATCGACCTTTAGTCCCGGATTGCTAGCCCCGGTTGGAAAACCGGGGCTAAAGCCCCTTCCCAACCGGGGCTAAAGGCCGATTCTGTAGTAGTGATCCTCCGGCCGTGCTTCTTCGCATATTATTCGTTCAGGTAGCTCTTCCCATTCTTAGACAAAGAATCGTCTTCGCAATCAATATTCATCGGAAACTGACAATATATATATATATATATTTTTCTCGAGTACTTCCTGCAACAGCTAGCACCGAGTCGGCAGCTGTCTACCATTCCGCATGAAGCTGGAGCCCTGGTCCCTCTCGCTGTCCCTGGCGCCGCCGGCGGCGCGCAGCGAGGAGGTGTTACCGACGAGGTTCGTCGGCGGGAAGCAGGTGCGGCTGTACTCGTGCCTCTTCTGCAACAAGACGTTCATCAAGTCGCACGCGCTCAACGGCCACCAGAACACGCACAGGAAGGAGCTCTCCGGTCGATGGAACCCCTACGTCACTATGCCAACAGGGCTGTGTAGGGGCGGCTCCAGATGCTCTGTAGGGGCGGCTGGCCCAACCGCCCCTATCAAAGTGTACTTACAGTGCACCTACTGTAGGAGCGGTTGGGGCAGCCGCCCCTACAGAGCAGCCGCCCCTACAGTGAGATCCACTGTAAGGGCGGCTGGCGATTGAGCCCCCCCTACAGTGGACCCACTGTAGGGGCGGCTCAATCACCAGCCGCCTTTACAGTGGATCTCACTGTAGGGGCGCTGCTCTGTAGGGGGCTGCCCCAACCGCTCCTACAGTAGGTGCACTGTAAGTACACTTTGATAGGGGCGGTTGGGCCAGCCGCCCCTACAGAGCATCTGGAGCCGCCCTACACAGCCCTGTTGGCATAGTGACGTAGGGGTTCCATCGACCGGAGAGCTCCTTCCTGTGCGTGTTCTGGTGGCCGTTGAGCGCGTGCGACTTGATGAACGTCTTGTTGCAGAAGAGGCACGAGTACAGCCGCACCTGCTTCCCGCCGACGAACCTCGTCGGTAACACCTCCTCGCTGCGCGCCGCCGGCGGCGCCAGGGACAGCGAGAGGGACCAGGGCTCCAGCTTCATGCGGAATGGTAGACAGCTGCCGACTCGGTGCTAGCTGTTGCAGGAAGTACTCGAGAAAAATATATATTATATATTGTCAGTTTCCGATGATATTGATTGCGAAGACGATTCTTTGTCTAAGAATGGGAAGAGCTACCTGAACGAATAATATGCGAAGAAGCACGGCCGGAGGATCACTACTACAGAATCGGCCTTTAGCCCCGGTTGGGAAGGGGCTTTAGCCCCGGTTTTCCAACCGGGGCTAGCAATCCGGGACTAAAGGTCGATTCTGTAGTAGTGATCCCAACCTTTAGTCCCGGGCCTTCCCAACCGGGGCTAAAGGCTCCCACGAGGAAAAATAAATGTGCATTTGTGAGATTCGAACTCAGCACCTCTCGCCTCAGGCACGCCTACCAACTGAGCTACACAACTCACGTCATGTAGTTCTGGATGTTTTCCTTTTGAATCCACTCGGGAAGGGCCTTTAGCCCCGGTTGGTAACACCAACCGGGGCTAAAAGGACCTTTAGTTCTGGTTGGTAACACCAACCGGGGCTAAAGGTTCACCCTTTAGCCTCGGTTGGTATTACCAACCGGGACTAAAGGTTCAGGACCTTTAGTCCGGGTTGATAATACCAACCGGGACTAAAGATTCACCTTTAGCCCCGGTTGGTGTTACCAACCGGGACTAAAGGTCTTTAGCTCCGGACGCAATTTTTTGCCGAGGCTAAAGCTCAATTGAAAGATCGTCCAAAGGCCTGTTCTCTAGTAGTGGATCTGCTAGGACGACGAATTGGAGAGGAACATTATTATTGCTAGCTCTCTAGTAGTAGTACACTGAGGTGGGAAAACCTGAGCACGCACACTATATTTATATAGGCCAAGCGCCCAAGCTACAGCAACAATGTACTTACGTATATATTACCTCTAACTGTTAGTACATTTCATTAGAGTAAGTATACAGCTAGCTAGTGATAATCTAGTAGCATTAAAATATTAAGCATCACAAAAATACCGCTCAAATCTGACATAATTACTAATTTAAGCTATCACAAAATAATTCAATATCCATACCTACGCATATTACTTCTATATTTCAACTTTCAACGTGCGGACTAAGGTCATTCTCAATGGTGAGTTTCATTGCGTTGTTTCCGAGACTGTCATGTCATCTGAGATAAAATGAAACTTTCTATTGAGAGAGTGAAAGTTTCATTCTAGAGTTTGATAGACATTAAATTTCATGACTCACACAAAGTTGGTATTCGTGCCAAGAGAGGTTTATCTCGATGAAACTCATTTCTCCTCTCTCTCTTCTTAAATACACTGTCATGTCATAAAAAATGCTTATATGGCAACACATTTAATAGAAATGAAACTCAGATGAAACTCCCACTGAGACTGGCCTAAGTAAACATGCAGACATAAGATAATCACGGATTTAATAACTTAGCAAAAGCACAGAAAATTGTGCATAACTAACCACATATTAATGACACTAAAAATTCACTTTAAGTTATATGAAACTCCATGATATAAATTTTATAAGTTGTCATTCTAAATAAATTTATATATTTGGATTGAATCCTTATGTTGTATCAATATTGATAATTTAATTTTAACCACTCTATATCTCTATATTTTATAGAACAATGCTACTACACTTACTATTCTTTATTAATATAACAAATTGAAGATGTTGAATTTTATAAGTTGTCATTGTAAATAAATTTATATATTTGGATTGAAACCTTATGTTTTATCAATATTGATAATTTAAATTTAACCACTCTATATATCTATATTTTATATAACAATGCGACTAAACTTATTATTCTTTGATATACGAAATTCAAGATGTTGAGCGTCATCACTAGTGGAGACAACGCCTTTGCCGAGAGCCTGGAGCTTTGCCGAGTGTCAAATATCGGGCGCTCGGCAAAGCCTGGCTCTCGGTAAAGCCAGATATACCGAGAGCTTGACTCTCGGCAAAGATTGGCTCTCGGCATAGAAGGCTGCTCGGCACAGGCGCACAATTGAACTGCGGGTGCATGAAATAATAAAACTTAGCGATTCAAAAAAATGATATTCATGCTTCTAAGGATATTTTGATGTCGTATCCAAGGACCAGACACGAAAACTCAACCATCTCGTGCACGAGACATGGTGATCAAGTTGCGTGAGATATGTTTTAAAATTATATAAAATGCAAACTGAGACGAAAAATCATGAAAATCGACGGGATCGTGACACCGCATGTGGAGGCTATGGTAAATTTTGGGAATGTTTGCAGTAAATTGTGGGGCAAGATGGTTCAAACCGTGAGATCTCCACATGTGAATCATTGTGGAGATGTAATGGTTTGTGAGCATCATACATGGCAACATGCTCGAAATATTCTCAAATTTTTACCATAGTATATGCATGCCATATTACAACATCTTGATAAGTTTCGTGATTTTTGGAATTCGTTTGCATTTTTTTTTAATTAAAAACCACCTGCACGTAAGGTGGTGGCGTTGCCCGTGAGCATGTTTATCAATATTCTAGGTCTGTTCCTGGATTTGGCCTAACCATACACTCAATGACAAGAATAACATTTTTTGAATCAATAAAATTGATTATTTGGTGCACCCGTAGTTCAAACTTTCATTTTCTGAAAAAAATTCAACAAAAAGAAATAAAGTTATGAAATATACCAAAAAGCATTCAAAATGTGCCACGTGTTGGCAAAGGGTTCCTCTTGGCGAGTGCCACGTGATCGGACACTCGGCAAAGATTGTGAAACTAAAAAAACAAAACGACCGACACATCCATGTAGACACACTCGCGCAGACACACGCCCATCCACGTGTGAAGGGTCGAGATGGTGGACTAGAGGGTGTAATAGTACTTTCAAAAAATAATCATACCGGCTAACGGAAATAAATACAAATTAAAAACTATCACTCTAGACAAGACTACCACCCCTCTATCTATACTCTCAAGCACCTATAAAAGATACTAAACAAAGCAATTAAGGTATCCGGCTAGTTAGAGATCACCTAAACAATTCTAGTTTGCAAGGTTACACAAACTAAAGCAACTAGTACTCTGTCAACCGGAGAGCTCCTACACATGCCACTAAGCAAAAGCACAATGCCTAAACTTACTAGCAATGCTCAATAACAAGGTTTACACAAGCCAAATTAGAGAGCTTAACTTAGCTACACAAACTAAGCAATGTGACTAGCAAGACTACAAGTCAACTAGTCACTCATAGGATCAACTTCTATGCTACACAAGCAAGGAAAGTAACTAGCAAGCTACACAAGCTAACTACTTACAAGAGCAAGTACACTAGCACATGTATATGAACAAGTAACTACAAGCTAGTGAATGGAGTTTTGCAAATCACCGAGAAGATGAACACGAAGATGACACGGTGATTTTTTATCCCGAGGTTCACTTGGTTGCCACCAACTAGTCCCTGTTGTGTCGATCACACACCTTGGTAGTCCGGCGGCTAATAGGAACCACACCTAGCTCGACACTCGAGCACAACAAGAACTCACCCACAAGTGAGGCTAACTCAATGACACGCTCTACTAGCTAGAGTGGCTCTTCGCGATTCCGCGGGGCAAGCACAATGCCCCCTCACAATCCTTCTCCGGAGCCACGCACAATCTTCACACGGGCTTCACGACGGAGACTCGATCACCAAACCGTCTAGGAGGTGGCAACCTCCAAGAGTAACAAGCCACCACCAGCTTGCAACTTGATCACCTAGTGCCACTCGAAGCAATTCTCTCAATACAACGCACTAGCGATTACTCGCTCGCAATTGATTCGCACTCTTGCAAGCACAAGTGAGTTAGAAGGCTTCGTAGCACTCCCCAAGTAATGGACACTAAGTCGAAGAGTGCTAAGCACCAGCCAAGGTCGGCAACCACTTATATATACAGCCCCAATGTCTAACTAGCCGTTATGCCCCTCACTAGGCAAACTGCACAACGACCGGACACACTGGTCCAACTGACCGGACGCTCCCAGCCAGCGTCTGGTCAATAGATGGACGCCACCTGTCCACTCCGTTCAACCATAACCACCGATCTCCAACGGCTACTTCAACTCCCACACGAGTTAAAGTGTGACCGGACGCACAGGTCCACCTGACCGAATGCACCGTCCACTAAGTCGGGTCAACTGCAGTGCCCTCCAACGACTACTGACAAGTTACTAGACGCGCCAGAGCCACAACGACCGAACGCACGGATCCAGCGTCTGATCGTGAATAGAGAGGCTCCAAAGAGGGTTTTCCTCAACCGGACGCGTCCGATCGAGGATGATCAGACGGCACCCCATCATCCGGTCCACCCAACCTTGGTAGCTCCAGCACATGTCAGCATGACCGTATGCACCACATGCCACTAGTCCGGTCACTTCTCAAGCAAGAGTCCGGTCAACAACCAAAACTCGGCTAACTCCTCGGGCCACTGACCGGACACGTCCGGTCACCTCTGTGACCACCGAAAAAACACCAAATCCTGCCTCAAAAGCTCGGCAGGAGGGAGAGGGACTAATCATAGTTTCTCCCACTTTTCCACAACACCTTTTCACATCCTTTGTAGATGTGCCAACACCACCAAGTGTACACCACCTTGTGTATTTGTGTTAGCATTTTCACAATCATTTTCAAAGGATTTTCAATTGCACGAACCATGCCACCCGATCCTAGCAACATCTCAATGTTAGATCGCTCAAGCGGCACTAGATGACCCATATGCAAACAAGTTTGCTCCTCTTAATAATACAGCCATCTATCCTAAATCTGGAAAAAAACTTCTCTACACACTATGACCGGTGAGATGAAAATGCCCTACAAATATACCTTTTCCTTTTGCATCGATTCCATCTCAATTGTTGATGCTAACACATGCACTAACCTAGATCAAATGATATGTGTTGGCGGTGCTTACCGACAACTTTTATGAGCCAACCAAGGACAAAACAAACCACACTTACATACATATGTTTCACCTTGACCTATTTCCACTTGTATTGGAGAATTATTGTTTTATAGGCAACAAAATGAATACAGTGGAAATTGCGATAAGAAATACGCTTTCTGACAAAGCATATAATCAAGAAATAAGGAAGAAGCCCACCTAAGGATCACACGTGGGGTAGCAACCACCATTGCAACAATGAGCACCAAGCCCACAACCCACCACGCAAAGGCAGTGGCCAGTGCGCCCATTAGGGGTGCGGGCGCACCAGGGGTGCAGACGCACCACCCCTAGCCCCACTGGCCACCGACCTTCCGTGGCGGTTGCATGGCAACATTCAGAGGCGGTTCCTTGGGGTTTCCATGTTTACATCGCTCGAAACTGACCTCTTGTAGTATAAATGTAGGGGTAGAGCTCCCTCTCAAATAGATCATCATCACATATCAACACATATCTTATTCATTCCACTTTGTACTTGGAGCTCTCTACCTAGATTAGTCTTCTAGTAGTTTGGAGCAAGTACTATTTGCAAGAGAGGAGAAGTTGTAAGGATCAACTTGGTATGAATACTAGTTCCTCTTTTCATATTTGTTCTTGTTCTCTTATGATCAACATTGTTATGCTTCTGTGAATTAGAGCTATGTTCTTGTTAATTGTTCATCGTTCTAGAAACTAGTTCATAGTTTTCGACCTATGTTCATCATGAACAAAACACTGTTCTTCATTCAACATGTTTAGATCTTGTTAGTTTGATGTTATGTGTTGGGTGGTGTTTTGTCGTGCCTTCGGATGTGCCTAACATCTTTATCAAGGAGGTGTAGGTGTTTCTTCATGTACGTGAGAGTGGTTCTCGGGTATATGGAGATGGGTGAATGCCTGGCTAGTCCACGGTTGAGGTGGTATGCGGCAGGTGGTGATAGCCCTGTCCGTCCCTTGTAATTCCTCACGTTCGGCTTTGGGGTAGGAGTCTAAATTGCCCGGTGTCTCCTACTAGCAGACCAGTGTTCCTAGGTCTCCTAATCCACCCAATACCTAATTATATTAATGTTAACATGATCACAAAATGTATGTTTAATTCATTGACATAACTTTGTTTAGGATCTATGCTCCATAGGCTATTCTTATTCTTTTATCTTTATTCTTGCTTCTATCCTCGTAGAAGCTCCATTTATCTTAGGATGTGTGTGATGACCCCACTATCAAAACCACTTGTTTATCCTCCTCCTATGATTAATTGGTCAACTATGCAAGCATTATGTTCTTATCATGAGTATATCTTGAATCCTTCGCATCTAGCCTTCCAAGTGGTAAAATATAAATAAGGATACCTGGAATACTCCCAGTGAAATGCTACAATAGTAACCCATGCGCTTGCGGACCCTATCTATAAATGAATTGGTTTACCAGGCCAGCCTCTCAGGTCGTCGCTAAAGTCACACGCCTTGGTATATGAAGTGTCATCGCACTTCAGCGTCGATACCAGATGTGTAGCTAGAGCGACTGCGTCTGAGGCTGACACTGACATCTTTGCATTGGTAGCATCGATAGGAACCAGCATACTCAGTGTATGTCATTAAGGAATGTCAACAAGCATTCCTAGCGCCAATACCGAGGATGATGGCCTATCCTAGTGATGATGTAGAAAGATTTTGGTAATTATTTTCTAGCATGATTACCGAGGATAGATCTTAACCTATCCTTTGGTGCCTGCGCTAAGAAATGTCAACAATATGATCCACTTCATATCATCACATGGCATCCATGGTCCATCAATCTTGACCTCACTTGCTCTTCACCATTGCTTAGTGTCCTTCGGCTCCAAGTCTTTGCTGAAGCCTCCCGACACTCGGTACAATGACTTCAAAGCCTCCAACTTGCCCTTCACCTTCGCACTGGTCCATTATCAAGCCAAGTCTTGTCTTGATCTTCACCATCTTAGCCACATGACCACATGTCATGTCACATATGCAATAGCTCCTTCTTCACACTTGTACCTATGGACTAATCTCTTGTGTATCTCACATAAACACAATTAGTTCACCTAAAGTTGTCACTCAATTACCAAAACCAAACTAGGACCTTTCAATCTCCCCTTTTTGGTAATTGATGACACCTCTAGAAAGATATGGAATTAAGCTTATTCCAAGCTAGCACTTCACAAGAATGTAAATTGCTAACTTGGTTTGGATTCTATGTTACTTATCCAACATTAAGACCGTATATGAAGATTTGAATAAGTACCATACAACCCGACTTGGTACTGATAACTCCCCCTACATGTGTGCTCAAATTGTTTGGTTTCAAAGTGATAGCACTACTAGTGATGATAAGGTATATAAATAGAATTGTACCTTTGTAACGTGTATACCACATTTCAATTCATCCTAGCATCAAACCATGCTAGAAACAAGTGAAACTAGATACCACAAGAGAAGTAGAGGGGGAGGAGGAGGAGGACGAGGAGAAGAGAAGGAGAAGGAGAAGGAGAAGGAGGAGGAGAGGAGACTGCCGTTGCCCCATCCTTGTCCCTGAGTTCATCCGCTCTGTCATCATCGATCGCCTCACGTCGTGACCCATAAGTCATCCTCGATCTCCCCGTTGTGACCGGGTAGTAAGTAGTTGATAGTAGTAGTGGTATGCCTGCGAATGTATGTGGATGTAGGCTATCGTGCCCTGGTATATATGTGGATATGATTATATTTTTGGTGGATGCAATGATGTGTATGTTAGTTGTGATGGAACGAGAACAAATATGAAAAAACAATTTTTGGGTATTTTGCCGACAGTGGCCCTCGGCAAAGGCACGCTTTGCCATTGCACTTGGCAAAGCTGGGGAACAGGCCACCAGAATAGCCTGTTACTCTCGGCAAAAGTGCAAGGTTTGACGAGATCCACGGCCAGAGGCTATCGGCAAAGTTTTTTTAAAAAAGAAAAACTTCTTTGCCGAGAGCCACCCCAGCCCAGCTCTCGGCAAAAAAATTCCGAAAAAAACTAAAAACATTTGTCGAGCGCCAGCCAACATGGCTCTCGACAAACATTTTCCAAAAATATTGAAAAACCTTTGCCGAGAGTCAGCCAGCTCGGCTCTTCGAAAAAGGTCGTCAGACCCAAGAAGCCATTAACAGCCACTTTTCTTTGCTGAGGGTTCCGCTGGCTCTTGGCAAAGCCTACATTGTCGATAGGACTTTCACCGGGCGTCCTTTGCCGAAAGCTGCGCTCGGCAAAGCCTTTGCCAAGCGACCAGGTGCTTGCCAAAGGAGGCACCTCCAGTAGTGCAAGGTACAAGCTGAAACAATAATTTATGCTATTGTAACAACGAAGAGGGTAACCTAGGACCTACCATATTTTTAAATAAAAAATTGAATCAAATATATCAAAGATATAGAGGCACTAGAGTTTCAATTTAATATATGATAAAAATTGTAATGTCATACAAAGGGATGCAACAAGAACTTACTAGGCTTAGGTTTCTGTCACATCTCTAATTTTAAGGATAAAATTGAATATGCATAAATCTTATGCACGCCCAGAAAATAGTCGCACACATAAGTAGACAAATTAGAAGAGCGACATCATCATTGTGCTTATTACATGACGAATTTATTATAACTCAAATTTTAAAACACATAAGGAGCGGAGGATAAATAACTCTCAGAGACAGCTCCACAACACAGATCACCGACCCGTGAGCCACGAGCCCAGTAATCATCTGAGAACTTGTCATGCTCATACTCATATACATCTGTTACCCGTCTGGAATTTCTATCCAAACAATAAAAATAACAAGTGTAAGTAAATCTCGTGCTCAATAAGGCAACGCGTGGGGTTATCAAGCTCAAAA
>VDCT01000639.1:0-16922 GCA_009763385.1 Coix lacryma-jobi var. lacryma-jobi | reverse complement strand
CCCCGCGGTCACGTCATCGTCCGGCGGTCGCTACGCGCCGGAGGGGCCTGAACACCACCGAGTCCCGGTCCGCCGCCATCTTCGCCGCTACCGTCGACCTTCAGCTCCCGGCCTTCTCCGACCAAGCTAGCGTGGGCACCGAACCTAGGTGAGGCCCCTGGTGCTTATGCTCACTCCCTTTTCAACGCTACCGCCTTGATTTGGGCGGAACGCCGGCGCACGTCGGGAACGGCGGAACAGAGCCGCCATTCTCGTAGCCGAAGCTAGCTCCGTCTGCATTCACCCCTAGCCCGACCAAGACCTTGGGCGTGCTCGCGAGGCAAACCCGAACACGTCGGTAGCCTCGGCTGAGCCGTGGCCTCGCCGCCGGCGAGTTGGGACGATAGTCAACGCCGCCGTTGCGGAGTCACGCCCCGTACGCGCACTGGTCAAGGTCGAGGTCGAGCCAGCCATTTCTAACTCTTACTGGGCTCGGCCCAGTTCGACCCTCAGCCTCAGCCCTCATTCTCCGCCTCGCCCGAGGCTGGCAAGCCTTTCCTCTCAACCCTCGAAGTCGAGCTTAACCCTCGAAGTCGAGCCTAACCCTCGAAGTCGAGCCTAACCCTCGAAGTCGAGCTAACTAACCCTCGAAGTCGAGCCTAATCCCGAGTCGAGCTTGAACCTCGAGCCGAGTCCCGAATTCGCGTCTCGCCCGAGGCCGAGCCTGACCCCCGTGGTCGAGCCTGACCCTCGAGGTCGAGCCAGACCCTCGAGGTCAAGCCTGAGCCTCGAGTTCGCACCCCGCGCCGCTGGACAAGACCGAGGCCGGCCTGACGACCCAGTCCCGCTTGTCAGTGGCTTAGCGTTAGGATTGTTTTCTATTTGGCTTTTGAATAGTGCTGTATTTTGTTATTTTTGTCACAATTAATTTACAGCCCCTAAAATCATGAAAATTTTTGGGTAAGCTCTCTGAGTTGTGAAGAAAATTATAAAAATACGAAACTGGAAGTTTGGACAAGTTTAGTTGGAGTATTAAAATAGTCAAATAATTAACAAATGCACTTTGAATAATTTCTATAGACTGTTTCTGAGGTTCAAAAATTATGAAACCAATTTTACAGTACTTTTCAACACATAACATATCTCTGATAAAAATTTGAGCCTCTTTCGCGAAAATAAATTTTTAAGCCCTTATAATTAAACCTTTAATTGAACAATAGGTATTGATTGATTTAGTTAATTCTACAATTTGGTTTCTGCTATCGTATTGTCACAAGTTGTAGTATTTTTGTATACCTAGCTGCTCCTAAAATTTTGTGATGGTTGGATAAATAATCTGGGAGTTATGCTTTATTCAACTTGGGTATACAGTGCTGTCCAGAATCTGGACAGATTTAACCAAATGAATTGTTTGGTCCATATGACCCTGGAATCAGCTTTTGAGGATTACAGAAAAGTTGTAGAGAATTTGTTAAGCTTTCCAGATTGTCCTGACTCACCTGAATAGCTATTCTGTAGCTCCGGTTATGGTAGAAACAAGTTGGTACATGAAATCTGTTCGGCTATCGTTTATACAAATTTTGTTCCATTGTGGTGTTTATTTAATATTCATATATGATTGTTGTTTGCTGCTGTACTCTTCTATTTGTAGTTGTCCAGCATCATGAGCATTCATTCATATTCGCATCACATGCATCTTATATATGCTCGTTCGTATATTGCGTTTAGAAACCGAGGTGAACAAGGCAACCGGAGATTGCAGCTCGTGAAGCACCGGTATTCTACGAGTTGGATTTGATATCTGTGGGGACGAGCCTGAAGAAGAACCCCAAGGCAAGCCCCGGTGCATTTGCCCCTACCTTGAAATTTCAAATAATATACTTGTTGATAAAATTTGTGCATTAAGTTTAGGAGTTGAATGTTACCTACTTGATGCATTGACTACCTTGATTATTCCTTATACTATCCTTGTCACTGGGTTATTTACAAATGCTTAGATTGCTTAGCCTTGCTCATTAGAGTAGGTTTTTGAAATGAGAGATGCTATTGTTGGGAACCCTTCCCCGGTTGGGATGGTATAATTAAACTGAGACCGGGCGGGTAACTTGCACAGGAAGGGAGTCCTGGTGTAGTGTTTCCGCCTGTGTCGCTTAGGACCCGTCCGCTGTTGGCCCGTTGGATCGAGAACTATTTGTTAGTACTGGTCACATGCTACGGTAAGCCCTACTGTGGCTATGCTCTTACTGGAACGGCGCACCCGCGCACTGGGAGTGGAGAGATGGCGGGAGTAGCGTGTACCCACCCTGCTCGGTCCCCTGTTGGACGGACTCAGCAAGGCCGAGGTAGGGCGGTGGTGTACTGTATTCCCGGGTGGCGCGGCTCCGGTCCGGTTTGAGCGGATCCACGGGACGGTTGATATATGCGAGTTCGGTCTCGCATATGTCGTGTGATAAGGAAGCCCCAGCTGGGTAGATCAAGCGGTTCGAATCGTCGTTTGCTCCACGAGAAAAGGAGACTCGTCCTCGCCCCCTCAGCGTAGTTTAATGATGAAACAAGGAGGATTAATGGGTTGATTATAAGATGTACATTCATTTACTTAGCTAATATTAGAAGTATGAAATACACAACTACTTAGTTGCAGGAGCTTTTATGCAAAGGAAAACTTTTGGATTCTTGCTAAAACCTCACCTTGACTCCCCCTCAGCCTGCATTCCTGAGTCTTCTCCCCAATTTATTAGTCGGGTAAGTCTTGTTGAGTACTCCTGTACTCAGGGTTCTATGACCCCTTGTTGCAGGTGAGCCCGGTGAGCAGATGTGCTTTGGACCGTGTTGTATGACCATCTTCCCGGTGGAGGATGATAAGTGATGTGCCCTTGGGCAGGGTTTATTAGTATGGTTATGTTATCAGACGTTCATTCCAGCACTTAGTACCATCGCAACTTGAACTCCTTTTCATCTATGTTGTAATAATGAACACTGGTTTGTAATATTATGTTATGTAAGACTTCCGCTGAATTCTCCGATCTGTTTTGTTGTATGAAATGTTATGTGCTGTAATGATTACACTCGGATGATTCCTGTGACCCATGGATACATCGATCGTATCCAACAGATTAATCCAGTCTTGTGGCACACTTACATAGCGGTCAGAGGTCGTTGGACAAATGACAGGTGTAGGTGGGCCACATTATTGGGCGAGTCTGTTACAGGCTTGGTATCGGAGCAGGATCCCCGTGGCAATCATTATGGTACTTTGAAAAACCTTCAAAATTTATTTTCTAAGAAAAATCTAAAAAGACTCTTTCTAATCTTATCTATCTTTCCTCAACTTACTTCTTGCTTACTAGGAGGTGTGCTGGAAAGTATTGCCCTATGTTTAAAAAGGTTACAAAAATTATTTTGGTAGGTATGTAAGTAAGCAAATAATGTCGTATGCGTAGAATCGTAAGTTTGCATCATTTCATCTTGCATCAATTAAATTATAAAATTCTCCTCCTTTAATAGATATCGGGTCATGGGTATAATTATACTAACTTATAGGCACGAAACTGACCTTAGTTTAAAATTATTCCAGGATGGCTCGCGCTAAGCAGACTGCGCGCAAGAGCACGGGGCCAAGGGAGTCCCGCGTCGCCAGCTCGCGCCGCGTTCAGGGGAGGCTAGCAGCAGCCGTAGCACCCGGTCCGAGGCAGAGCTCCTTGCAGAGATCAGGAGGCTCACTACTACCCTAGCAGAGTCCACCAGGGATAGAGCTCTGGACGCCATGATCATTAGTTCTCAGCGCGAGCAGCTGAAGGAGGCAGCTGAACTGGAGGCTGTCTTGCGCGCGCAGCTTAGTGAGGCATCCAAGGTAGAAGCTGATTTGGAGAGTGAGAATGAGCAGTTCCGTGCTCAGAGGAATGAAGCCTGGATCCGAGAAAACCAAGCCCGCGCACGAGTCTTTGAGCTTGAGTTTCAGATAGAGGATATGGAGGTGTATGCCAACAACCTCCATGAGGAGATTCACGCCCTGCATAACCAGCTCCACCCTCACCATGCTCCAGGGGCAGCCGAGATGGAGGACGGTGTGGTCCTGGCTGACGGAGGAGAGCCCGACGAGGAGGAGGACGAGCCCGAGTTGGTGATCGAGATCGACGATAGTGACGACGAGGGTGGTCACGTCTCCGGCCTCGACACTGACCACGAGGAGTGATCGTAGTTCGGGTAGTTCTAACTAGTAGTATGGGAGGATAGTTGCACTAGATAGTCCTGCTAGGAGCGGACTTATGTAATAAATAAATCAGACCATGTGATGTTCATGCAACTGCTTTTGCTGATGTAATGGAAGTTTATGACTAAGTTAATTATGAGTACTTATGGATGTTGTGCAATACTTGTTATATATTACAGATGCCGGTGAACGCGTGCTTCCGGGGCTGGTACATCCCAGGGTGGGGAAAACCCTCCACCACCACCACGGCTACCCCCGACATTGGCCGACGCAATTGCTGCATTAGCCACTGTGACAGCTGATAACACTAGGCTGTTACAAGCTATGGCTCAAGGTCGCGGGCAAGGACACCGCGAGCAAGGAAATCCGAATGCCAACAGCACGTACTCAGATTTCATGGATACTCGCCCTCCGCTCTTTACCAAAGCTGAAGAGCCTTGGAAGCAAATGAGTGGCTGCATACTATTGAGCAAAAATTTGAGTTGATCCGGTGCACTGACATTCAGAAGCCTCTGTTTGCAGCACAACAGTTTAGAGGGCCAGCAGGCACCTGGTGGGCAAATTATTTGGCCGCGCAAGCTCCTGGACACCAAGTTACTTGGGCTGAATTTTGTGAAGTCTTTAGAGCACATCACATCCCAGCGGGTGTCATGCAAATGAAGCTAGAGGAGTTTCTCAAGTTGCAGCAGGGTACTCAATCCGTGATGCAGTATGTGAGCAAGTTCAACCATCTCTCCCATATGCTCCTGATCATGTCAACACTGATGCTAAGAAGAAGCAGTGCTTCATGCGAGGGCTGAGCACCAAGCTGCAAACCATGATGACCACCTGTGCCAACTCCACCTTCAACGACATTGTGAGTATTGCCATCACTCTTGAAGAGAAGAATCGTGTGCACAAGGAGGCAAAAAGGAGGAAGACTGCTCAAGCTGGCGCATCTGGGAGTGTGCCGAAACGTCCCAAGTTCCTATACCACCTGTTCCTCATGCACATGTACCTGCTCGCCCACCCCAGCAATATTACCAACCTCAAGCTAATGCCAAAGCCTCTTCCCAGTTCCAGTACCCACGTCAAGCCAATGCACCTAGCTCCCAATCCACAAATGCTCCTAAGACCAGTAACCCCTGTTACAACTGTGGCGGGTCAGGACACTTTGCTAAGAGTTGTCCTTCACCGAAGAATTATAACTCAAATGTCCCTCGCCAGCAAGGTAATCAAGCTAATCCACAACAGAATAAGCAGCAGCAAGGCAACCAATCTGGCTCTCGACCAGGCACACGGAAGATCTATGTGGTACCCAAGACTGGACAGGTTCATCATACTCAAGTTGAGACTATTCCAGAAGGCGAACCGGTTATGCTGGGTACGTTCCCTGTTGCCAACCAATTAGCAGTTACACTCTTTGACTCTGGTGCATCGCATTCATTCATCAATAGAGAGTTTGTCAGGAAGCATGCAATTCCAATATGTGAATCCAAAGGGAAAATATCTATACTGTCACCTGGGGGTCGACTGTTTGCCAATGAGATAGTACATCAAGTTCCTATAGAGATGGGACGACATGTTTATCCCACTTCTATGATTGTGCTGAACCATCAAACCTTAGATGTGATTTTGGGAATGAACTGGATGCAGCGTTATGGGGCTGTTTAGATACTTTGAATAGACTGTTCGTCTAAATTCACCAGACCGAAAATCCCAACTTCTTATCCAGCTTCCAAAACCCAAACTAATCAGCCCGAAAATATATGCCATGGTTAGTGAAGGAGTTGAGAATGTCCCAGTGGTCCGAGAATTCCCTGATGTGTTCCCGGAAGAATTACCTGGTCTGCCACCAGACAGAAACGTGGAGTTTGTGATTGAGCTGCAACCAGGAACAGCACCTGTATCACGGAGAGCTTATAGAATGGCTCCAAAGGAGTTAGCCGAGTTGAAGACTCAGTTACAAGAACTTTTGGAGAAAGGTTTTATCCGACCTAGTTCTTCTCCCTGGGGATGTCCCGCTATCTTTGTGAAGAAGAAGGACAAGACTCTGAGAATGTGCGTAGATTATCGTCCTCTCAATGAAGTAACCATCAAAAAAATATCCCCTTCCACGCATTGATCTTCTCTTTGACCAGCTTGCCGGAGCCAAAGTCTTCTCCAAGATAGATCTTAGATCAGGGTACCACCAGATAAAAATTAGACCCGAAGATATCCCTAAAACAGCCTTCACCACTCGATATGGCTATATGAATACCTTGTCATGTCCTTTGGTCTAACCAATGCTCCAGCCCATTTCATGTATCTCATGAACTCCGTGTTCATGCCTGAGCTCGACAAGTTCGTAGTAGTATTTATTGATGACATCTTGGTATATTCCAAAACCAAAGAAGAGCATGCTGAGCATCTGCGGATAGTACTGACTCGTCTGCGTGAGCATCAGTTATATGCTAAATTCAGCAAGTGTGCTTTCTGGTTAGAAGAAGTGCAGTTCCTAGGTCATGTGTTATCAGCTAAAGGAATCGCAGTGGATCCCGGAAAAGTGCAGGATATTCTGAAATGGAAGTCGCCAACCACAGTTCACCAAGTCCGCAGTTTCCTCGGAATGGCTGGTTATTATCGCCGTTTCATCCTTGGTTTTTCAAAAATAGCCAAACCTATTACCGAGTTGCTCAAGAACCAAGTCAAGTTTAAATGGACTCCTGAGTGTGAGCAGGCTTTTCAAACCCTAAAGAAGCTGCTTACCACCGCACCAATTTTAGCTCAACCAGATATTGAGAAGCCTTTTGATGTATACTGTGACGCCTCCGGAATTGGTCTTGGCTGTGTGTTGATGCAAGAAGGAAGGGTCATTGCCTATGCATCAAGACAGCTCAAGCGACACGAAGAACATTATCCTACTCATGACCTAGAGTTAGCTGCAGTTGTACATGCACTGAAGATATGGCGGCACTACTTGTTGGGAAACAAGTGCCATATGTACACTGATCACAAGAGTTTGAAGTACATTTTTACTCAGGAAGACTTGAATATGCGACAAAGGAGATGGCTGGAATTAATCAAGGATTACGATCTAGAAATACATTACCATCCAGGTAAGGCAAATGTAGTTGCTGATGCTCTCAGTCGGAACCCTCACTGCAGTTGCTTGTCAGTAGCACCCATGCATCTTAGTTTGTGTCAAGAGCTGGAAAAGTTGGGCATAGAGATAGTTTGCAAGGAAGTTTGAATAATATTAGGGTCAAACCTACCATACGAGAAGAAATTATAGCAGCTCAGAAAGTGAATAAGGGAATAAGTCACATTATAGCAAAAATCAAAACAGGAGAAACAACTTGTTTCAGAGTTGATGAAGCAGGTGTACTATGGTTTAAAGACCGATTGGTTGTTCCCAAGGTACCCAAGCTCAGACAGAAGATTCTTGATGAAGCTCATCTTACTAGGTTAGCCATCCACCCTGGAAGTAATAAAATGTATCAAGATTTGAAGCAAAGGTTTTGGTGGACAAAGATGAAGATTGAAATAGCTCGCTACGTGGCTCAGTGTGACACTTGTCAAAAAGTAAAGGCAGTACGTTTGAAGCCAGCCGGTGAGTTACAGCCTTTGCCTATTCCAGCTTGGAAATGGGAGGATATTAGCATGGATTTCATCGTGGGTCTTCCCAAAACCTCCAAGGGATTTGATTCAATTTGGGTAATTGTTGACCGTCTGACAAAATCAGCTCATTTTATTCCAGTAAAAGCTAAATTTAGAACTCCTGTCTATGCCCGAATCTATATTGCCAGAATTTTAAGTCTCATGGTGCCAAGACCATAGTCTCTGATAGGGGAACGCAGTTTGTCTCTCAGTTTGGAAGCATTTACATGAATCATTAGGAACCAAACTCTTTTTAGCACAGCATACCATCCTCAGACTGGAGGTCAAACTGAGAGGGTAAATCAATTTAGAGGATATGTTGAGATCCTGTGTGCTCACCTATCCTGATCAATGGGATGAATGCTTCCATTAGCAGAATTTTCTATAATAATAGCTACAAGAGAGTATCAAGATGGCACCATTTGAAGCACTTTATGGACAAAGATGTCGAACCCCGCTAACTGAACTGGTCAGAGCCTGGCGAGAGAAGATTTTTCGGAGTTGATTTAGTAAAGGAAGCTGAAGAAAAAGTAAAGCAAATACAAAGCAACCTGAAGGTAGCTCAGACCCGACAAAAGAGTTACGCAGACAGAAGACGTAGACCGTTAGTATTTTCTGAAGGAAGTTATGTGTACTTAAAAGTATCACCAATGAAGGGAGTGGTTCGGTTTGGGGTAAAAGGGAAGTTAGCACCTCGATACATCGGACCGTTCAAGATTATAAAACGGTGTGGAAAGCAAGCTTACCAGCTAGAGCTGCCTGAACAACTTGCCGCCGTACATAATGTATTTCATGTGTCTCAGTGAAGCAATGTTTGCGAGTACCCGATCAAGTAATGGATTATGAAGGTATAAACATCGAGCCTGACATGACCTACTCTGAGTATCCAGTCAAAATACTTGATCAAAAGGACCGAGTTACTCGAAACAGAACCATCAAGTTTTATAAAGTACAATGGGATCGACACTCAGAAGAAGAAGCTACTTGGGAATCCGAAGATTTTCTGTTGGAACATTTTCCGGAGTTTCTTGCTTCTCGTTAGGTAGTATTTCACTAACCGGGAAGAATTTACAATGGTACTTAAAGGAGAATTCAGGATCTAACAAACCTGACACATTTCCTTTTCCGTTACTTGTGTGATCATAGATTTAGATCCTGACACATTTCCTTTTCCATTACTTAGTCAGTCAAACCAATCTCGTGACGAGATTTCTTTAAGGGGGGAGGAGCTGTAACACCTCTAGTGTTTAAGCTAAATAAAACCTGACATGTCATCATGAGCATGAAAGCATTCATGTAGTAACACTAATGATGCATTTACAATTTGCTTAGAACTTGATCTCAAGTGCATCATGTGTGTGTTTAAATTCTGTTCTGCTCATTTGATGTGTGATGCTTAGGGTATCATAGTGGCTGAATTCTAGAAAGAATAGATTATAGGGTTACATGGTTCATGAAATCACAAGTCATTATAGTGGCCCTATGATAAAGACTATGATCCAAGTGGAATCTGGACATGGCCCTAAAAACAAAGTTGTAGATATAATGAATGGAACAACTTTGGTATATTAACATGGATTCTGCACAGGATTTGAATTGAAACAAATTTGTTTAAACCCTAGAATCTACCATTGAACTACAGCTTTCAAACTCTTGAGAATCTGACCTTGGTCCTTAAATCAAAGTTGTAGTAAATCATAAATGTGACAACTTTCATGTTCACAGAATTTGAACTTCTTTAGAAAATTTTAAAGTAATTTGAGAATTCAGTTTGGGGCCGTTTGAATTCAAACTATAATTCAAAAACTAGGCCGATTGGAACATAGTCCTTTAAGCAAGTTTGTAGATCACAAAATTCTGAGCAACTTTCATTCTTACGGATTTTGCACTTTAGTTCAAAATGTTGGCGCAATTCAAAAGGGGACAAGCTGCACTGTGGCTACAGTTCATGGAGCCTTGCATGGCGTCCACGACGGCCACCACACGCCGTGGCGTCCTCCGGCGCCGACACGCCGCCTCCACGCCAGCTCGTGCACACGCATGCGCAATGCGTTGGCAGACCGTCCGCACACCCTCGCCTATAAAAACCTCACCGTTGCCGCACTCCTCTCCTTTTCTCTTCTCTCTGTTCTCCGCCGGTGAGAGCAGTGAGTTTTGGCGGCGAAATTCGTCGCCGACGAGCTTCCACCACCAGCCTTCGCTCATCCACAACCTCGCCACAACCCTGACCACCTTCTGACCCACTGAATCGAGTTCTCGTCGCCCACATTGCCCGGTCGAGTTTTCTTCTCCTCAGCTCCGGCGAGCGGCCGCCGCGGTCACGTTCGTCATCGTCCGGCGGGTCGCTACCGCGCGGAGGGGCCTGAACGCCACCGCGAAGTCCGGTCCGCGCCATCTTCGCCGCTACCGTCGACCTTCAGCTCCCCGGCCTTCTCCGACCAAGCTAGCGGGCACCGAACCTAGGTGAGGCCCCTGGTGCTTATGCTCACTCCCTTTTCAACGCTACCGCCTTGATTTGGGCGGAACGCCGGCGCACGTCGGGAACGGCGGAACAGAGCCGCCATTCTCGTAGCCGAAGCTAGCTCCGTCTGCATTCACCCCCTAGCCCGACCAAGACCTTGGGCGTGCTCGCGAGGCAAACCCGAACACGTCGGTAGCCTCGGCTGAGCCGTGGCCTCGCCGCCGGCGAGTTGGGACGATAGTCAACGCCGCCGTTGCGGAGTCACGCCCCGTACGCGCACTGGTCAAGGTCGAGGTCGAGCCAGCCATTTCTAACTTACTGGGCTCGGCCCAGTTCGACCCTCAGCCTCAGCCCTCATTCTCCGCCTCGCCCGAGGCTGGCAAGCCTTTCCTCTCAACCCTCGAAGTCGAGCCTAACCCTCGAAGTCGAGCCTAACCCTCGAAGTCGAGCTTAACCCTCGAAGTCGAGCCTAACCCTCGAAGTCGAGCTAACCCTCGAAGTCGAGCCTAATCCTCGAGGTCGAGCTTGAACCTCGAGCCGAGTCCCGAATTCGCGTCTCGCCCGAGGCCGAGCCTGACCCCCGTGGTCGAGCCTGACCCTCGAGGTCGAGCCAGACCCTCGAGGTCAAGCCTGAGCCTCGAGTTCGCACCCCGCGCCGCTGGACAAGACCGAGGCCGGCCTGACGACCCAGTCCCGCTTGTCAGTGGCTTAGCGTTAGGATTGTTTTCTATTTGGCTTTTGAATAGTGCTGTATTTTGTTATTTTTGTCACAATTAATTTACAGCCCCTAAAATCATGAAAATTTTTGGGTAAGCTCTCTGAGTTGTGAGAAAATTATAAAAATACGAAACTGGAAGTTTGGACAAGTTTAGTTGGAGTATTAAAATAGTCAAATAATTAACAAATGCACTTTGAATAATTTCTATAGACTGTTTCTGAGGTTCAAAAATTATGAAACCAATTTTACAGTACTTTTCAACACATAACATATCTCTGATAAAAATTTGAGCCTCTTTCGCGAAAATAAATTTTTAAGCCCTTATAATTAAACCTTTAATTGAACAATAGGTATTGATTGATTTAGTTAATTCTACAATTTGGTTTCTGCTATCGTATTGTCACAAGTTGTAGTATTTTTGTATACCTAGCTGCTCCTAAAATTTTGTGATGGTTGGATAAATAATCTGGGAGTTATGCTTTATTCAACTTGGGTATACAGTGCTGTCCAGAATCTGGACAGATTTAACCAAATGAATTGTTTGGTCCATATGACCCTGGAATCAGCTTTTGAGGATTACAGAAAAGTTGTAGAGAATTTGTTAAGCTTTCCAGATTGTCCTGACTCACCTGAATAGCTATTCTGTAGCTCCGGTTATGGTAGAAACAAGTTGGTACATGAAATCTGTTCGGCTATCGTTTATACAAATTTTGTTCCATTGTGGTGTTTATTTAATATTCATATATGATTGTTGTTTGCTGCTGTACTCTTCTATTTGTAGTTGTCCAGCATCATGAGCATTCATTCATATTCGCATCACATGCATCTTATATATGCTCGTTCGTATATTGCGTTTAGAAACCGAGGTGAACAAAGAGCAACCGGAGATTGCAGCTCGTGAAGCACCGGTATTCTACGAGGTTGGATTTGATATCTGTGGGGACGAGCCTGAAGAAGAACCCCAAGGCAAGCCCCGGTGCATTTGCCCCTACCTTGAAATTTCAAATAATATACTTGTTGATAAAATTTGTGCATTAAGTGTAGAAGTTGAATGTTACCTACTTGATGCATTGACTACCTTGATTATTCCTTATACTATCCTTGTCACTGGGTTATTTACAAATGCTTAGATTGCTTAGCCTTGCTCATTAGAGTAGGTTTTTGAAATGAGAGATGCTATTGTTGGGAACCCTTCCCCGGTTGGGATGGTATAATTAAACTGAGACCGGGCGGGTAACTTGCACAGGAAGGGAGTCCTGGTGTAGTGTTTCCGCCTGTGTCGCTTAGGACCCGTCCGCTGTTGGCCCGTTGGATCGAGAACTATTTGTTAGTACTGGTCACATGCTACGGTAAGCCCTACTGTGGCTATGCTCTTACTGGAACGGCGCACCCGCGCACTGGGAGTGGAGAGATGGCGGGAGTAGCGTGTACCCACCCTGCTCGGTCCCCTGTTGGACGGACTCAGCAAGGCCGAGGTAGGGCGGTGGTGTACTGTATTCCCGGGTGGCGCGGCTCCGGTCCGGTTTGAGCGGATCCACGGGACGGTTGATATATGCGAGTTCAGTCTCGCATATGTCGTGTGATAAGGAAGCCCCAGCTGGGTAGATCAAGCGGTTCGAATCGTCGTTTGCTCCACGAGAAAAGGAGACTCGTCCTCGCCCCCTCAGCGTAGTTAATGATGAAACTAAGGAGGATTAATGGGTTGATTATAAGATGTACATTCATTTACTTAGCTAATATTAGAAGTATGAAATAACACAACTACTTAGTTGCAGGAGCTTTTATGCAAAGGAAAATTTTTGGATTCTTGCTAAAACCTCACCTTGACTCCCCCTCAGCCTGCATTCCTGAGTCTTCTCCCCAATTTATTAGTCGGGTAAGTCTTGTTGAGTACTCCTGTACTCAGGGTTCTATGACCCCTTGTTGCAGGTGAGCCCGGTGAGCAGATGTGCTTTGGACCGTGTTGTATGACCATCTTCCCGGTGGAGGATGATAAGTGATGTGCCCTTGGGCAGGGTTTATTAGTATTTATGTTATCAGACGTTCATTCCAGCACTTAGTACCATCGCAACTTGAACTCCTTTTCATCTATGTTGTAATAATGAACACTGGTTTGTAATATTATGTTTATGTAAGACTTCCGCTGAATTTCTCCGATCTGTTTTGTTGTATGAAATGTTTGTGCTGTAATGATTACACTCGGATGATTCCTGTGACCCATGGATACATCGATCGTATCCAACAGACTAATCCAGTCTTGTGGCACACTTACATAGCGGTCAGAGGTCGTTGGACAAATGACAGGTGTAGATGGGCCACATTATTGGGCGAGTCTGTTACAACCTCAAAACTCATTCTCCAACTTCCCATGCCTTCAAAACCAGCTACCACACAGCTAAATGCCACCTATGATCAAGGGATCAGAGACATCCCTGTAGTCTGTGAATTCCCTGATGTCTTTCCTGAAGACTTACCAGGTCTACCTCCTGACCGTGATGTTGAGTTTGCCATAGAGCTAAAGCCCGGGACTGCTCCTATATCCCGCAGAGCTTATCGAATGCCTCCCAGAGAGTTGGCAGAGCTAAAAATCCAATTACAAGATTTGTTGGACAAGGGTTTCATTCGCCCAAGCTCGTCTCCTTGGGGCTGTCCTGCAATCTTTGTAAAGAAGAAAGACAAGACTCTCAGAATGTGCATTGATTATCGCCCACTCAATGAGGTCACCATCAAAAATAAATATCCCTTGCCTCGTATTGATCTTCTCTTTGACCAGTTAGCTGGAGCCAAAGTATTCTCCAAGATCGATCTCAGATCTGGCTCACCAAATAAAGATTCGTCCTGAAGATATTCCTAAAACAGCTTTCACCACCAGATACGGCCTATATGAGTACTTGGTCATGTCCTTCGGTTTGACCAATGCCCCTGCTCATTTCATGTACCTCATGAACTCTGTGTTCATGCCAGAGCTTGATAAATTCGTGGTCGTGTTCATTGACGACATCCTTGTCTACTCAAAAACCCCTGAAGATCATGCCGAACATCTTCGTATCGTTCTATCCCGTCTCAGAGAACATCAGCTGTATGCCAAGTTCAGTAAATGTGAGTTCTGGTTAGATCAGATACAGTTTCTTGGTCATGTCCTATCCGCTGAAGGTGTGTCAGTTGACCCTGGTAAAGTGGCAGACATTCTGGATTGGAAGCCACCTACCACTGTTCACCAAGTCCGCAGCTTTATGGGAATGGCTGGATATTATCGTCGATTCATTCCGGATTTCTCCAGAATCGCCAAGCCTATCACTGAGTTAGTAAAGAATTCTGTGAAGTTTGTCTGGTCACCAGCCTGTGAGCAAGCCTTTCAAACTCTGAAGAAACTGTTAACTACATCACCAGTGCTAGCCCAGCCGAACATCGAGAAGCCCTTTGATGTCTACTGTGATGCATCTGGTACTGGTTTGGGCTGTGTTTTGATGCAGAAGGTCGAGTGATCGCATATGCCTCCCGACAGCTTAAGCGACATGAAGAAAATTATCCAACCCATGATCTTGAGTTAGCAGTGGTGCATGCCTTAAAGATCTGGCGTCATTATCTGTTGGGCAGTACCTGTAATGTGTACACTGATCACAAAAGCCTGAAGTATATCTTCACTCAAGAAGAGCTGAATATGAGACAGAGAAGATGGCTTGAGTTAATTAAGGACTATGATCTTGAAGTGCATTACCATCCGGGTAAGGCGAATGTGGTTGCCGATGCGCTCAGTCGCAAGTCATATTGCAACTGTCTGATGATGAAACCCTATGATTCTTCTTTGTGTTATGAGCTGGAAAGGTTAAATATTGAAATGATTCCACAAGGAACTCTGAATAATATCAGAATAGAAACCCCTATCAAAGAGCAGATCATCGCTGCACAGAAAGATAACCCTGGAATCAAGCACATCATCGAAAAGGTCCAATCCGGAAAGGCTGATTGTTTCAGGATTGATGATACAGGAGTAGTATGGTTTAAGAATCGGTTAGTAGTTCCTAAAGTGCCTGAGTTAAGAAAGTTAATCCTTGATGAAGCACACTTGACTAGATTCTCCATCCACCCCGGCAGCAACAAGATGTACCAGGACTTGAAGCAAAGGTTCTGGTGGACAAAGATGAAGATTGAGATCGCCCGGTATGTCGCTCAGTGTGATACTTGCCAGAAAGTCAAAGCCGTGCACATGAGGCCCGGAGGAGAATTGCAACCTTTACCTGTACCTGCTTGGAAATGGGACGATATCAGTATGGATTTTATCAATGGACTACCAAAGACACCAAAAGGTTTTGATTCCATCTGGGTGATCGTGGATCGCCTCACTAAGCAAGCTCATTTCCTGCCAGTCAAAACCAGCTACACCGTCCCCACATATGCCACTTTGTACAAGAACCACATAGTGAAACTCCATGGCATACCCAAGACCATTGTCTCTGATCGTGGTACTCAGTTTGTCGCAAAGTTCTGGAAAGCGTTCCATACCTCACTTGGAACCAAGCTCTTGCATAGTACGGCATATCATCCGCAAACAGATGGACAAACTGAGCGAGTGAACCAAGTGCTAGAGGATATGTTGAGAGCCTGCGTGCTCACCTTCGCAGATACTTGGGATAACTGTTTGCCCTTGGCAGAATTCTCATATAATAACAGTTACCAAGAGAGCATCAAAATGGCACCCTTTGAAGCACTGTACGGTCGCCGTTGTCGTACACCTCTCAGTTGGTCTGAACCTGGAGAAAGAGAATTCTTTGGAGTTGACCTAGTGAAAGATATGGAAGAAAAGTCAAGCAAATACAAGAGAATATGAAAATTGCGCAATCTCGACAGAAGAGCTATGCCGACAAAAGACGTCGACCTCTGAAGTTTCAAATCGGAGATTATGTGTACCTGAAAGTCTCACCCACCAAAGGAGTCACTCGTTTTGGAGTTAAAGGGAAGTTAGCGCCTCGCTATATTGGTCCCTTTGAGATTCTGGAATGTTGTGGCAAGGTAGCTTATAAGCTAAGGTTGCCCGATCATCTTTCAGCAGTTCATGATGTGTTTCACGTCTCCCAACTCAAGAAGTGTCTCCGAGTGCCCGAATATGTGGTAGATGTTGAAGGTGTTGAGTTAGAACCCGATCTGTCATATTCTGAATATCCAGTTCGTGTGTTGGATTACAAAGATCGTGTTACCCGGAGGACCACCACAAGATGGTACAAGGTCCAATGGAACCAGCACTCTGAAGAAGAAGCCACTTGGGAATCTGAAGACTTCTTGGCAAAGAACTATCCTGACTTTCTCGAATCTCTATAGGTGTGAGGTTTCATCCTCTGTTCTTTGTAAGGCGCAGAATCTCGGGGCGAGATTCCTTTTAGGGGGAGGGTTGTAACACCTCTGGTGTTAAAAATGTAATTAACCTGACATGTCATCATCCTTAATCATTAATCTTTGCTTGCCATGCATTTGTGTTGCTTAATTGCTATGCATTGATCCATTTTCAAAAACCCTAAGTGCCCAAATCTCCCTATAAGGGCAAAATGGTAATTTCACTTCTGTGTCTAGTTCTATGTATTTCTTATTCAGATTTGTGCTCTGATGTTTTGTTGAGTTAATCAAAGTTCAAAATTCAAAAGAGAATTGGTTTTCCTTTTGTAAAAACCCTAATTTCCAATTTATAGTTTTACCCCTCTTTTATTAATTCAAAAACTATTCAAAATTTGGGGTTAGTTCAAAAAGCAAAGTTGTAGATCTGATCAAGATGAGCAACTTTGGTATTTACAAATTTTCAAGTTTCCATACAAAATTTGAAGTAATTTCAAATTCATTCAAACTCCAGTTTTTGTCCCTTTTTGAGTTTTCAAAATTATTTCAAAAACTAATGAGTTTCAGAAAAAGTGTGTATTAGCAAAGTTGTAGGTTTTGACAAAAGAAAC
>VDCT01000638.1:0-27779 GCA_009763385.1 Coix lacryma-jobi var. lacryma-jobi | reverse complement strand
ACCTGAAGAGGAGCTCCGGAGTGCCCAAATCATCTGCCGAGCACCTTTGAAAAAGGCAAGCCCCGGAGCATTTCTAACTACCTATGGTTTATAATTAACTTATTCACAATTATGCCTGTTGCATTAAGTATAGGAGTTATTTGATACCGTTCATGCATTATATTCCTTACCTTGTATTTATCGATATATCATCCTTGTTACCTAAGTAGAAGTAAGTTCGAGTTTATGCTTAGCCTTGCTTAGACTGGTAGAAGTCGGGCAACCTTCATGTTACCCACGAGCAATTGGTTGTTACTTGACCGTTAACAGGAGATTGCCAGTAAATGAGATAACTGAGTGTTGTGGAAAATGGAGATCGACAGATTCTTGTAGCGTTGTGCTACAGTATTTCTAGCCGTGTCGTGTGGAAAAACAGTATCTTGTTAAGATGGCCTTCTTGTCATGTTGAACACATGTCCCACATTTAGCTGGAAGGATAAGTCGTTCTGACCGTGAAGCCGCCCATCGTTCCAGGCTGGCTTTTCGAACCCCACGCATCTGCCGAAGCCACGAAGGGGGTATTGGGACACGGGGGGCGCGAAAAGTAAGACCCGGATGATGGTGGTTAAGTCCAACTCCTTGGCAGTCGGGCTTGCCCTCGGTATGTTGGTGGCAGTCGAATCCGCGGCTTCCTGGAACAGTGTTGTGGTTATCTGTAGCTCACTGACGGGTGAGTGTGGTTTGTGTGGGAAATAAAATCACCAGCTGGTTAGGAATCGATTATAATCGCCATCGCTCCTGGATAGTGAGCACTTGACTTGAACTCTGATCGACCTTGATACTGAAATTGTGGAACATGTGACAGCTATCATTATACTTTTGGCAATGGTTATTCGATCTGTTTGTTACATTATGGTGATTGTTGGATCACTACTATGATTGTTATAGTGCAGGAGCTAACCTAGTTAAACAGGTTAATTACTATTTAATTTGCAGCTAGTAAGCAGGAGAATCAGTTATTTAATTACTTATGCTTTTACGCAAAATGTGGTCTCACACCAGCTCCACTATATACTAGCCTTGCATACTCCTTGGTGTCAATTATTTCTGGTTTAAGACGGGTAAGTCTAGCTGAGTACCTTCTCGTACTCAGGGCTTTGTTCCCCTTGTTGTTGCAGATGGCCAGGTCTTTTATGGTTATTGCATCAACTGCCTCTGCCCAGCTCTGGGAGATAACTAGGTCACGGGCAATGACCTTCTCTGTTCGTATCTTTGCTATGTCAAGGATGACTACTATATGGCACTGTAACAGACTATGTGTGTGTGGGATTTCAGAACTATGTTTTCAGATTAAGCTTCCGCTACTTGATTTTAAACATGGTTTGTAATAAGTAAGTTGCTACTCCGAACAATTGATGTAATACTCTGTCGTGTGATGGTCCATGCTGAATTATTACGATCCTATGTTATTGATGTTGGAAAAGTTTGAAATCCTTCGAGATTTCACGGACTACCGGGTTTATATGGGCTCAAGTGGTGCAAATTTACTGCTTCGGTGGGGAATTTCGCACTTGTGCTCTTATAAATTGGTCAGTTCTGTTATAGCTGGCATCAGAGCATAATTCAGCGGGTACTGTTCATATGATTAAGTTTTAAAAATAAAAAGAATCTGGGTACAAAAAGTATTTGCCAAAATTCACAGAGTTGGTGTGAAAAGTACTTGCAGTAAAAACTAAGTGTGCCAGTATTCATATCCTTTATGCCCATAGGATCTCACGTGACTTATTTAAGTACTAACTTGGGGGTTTGCATCATATTTCTTTTGCTGCTCATACGGCTGTATGTGTGAGTACCATTCGGTTGAATGGTAATGTATGGTTCATTGTACCTCTACGCCTTGGTAAGTGGGAGTTGTGAGAGCATGACCGAACAACCGTCGGTCTAGGGAGAGCTAGTTTGGTACTGGAACTTGTACTAGTAAGCTCACTAATACAGGTGAAGCTATTTAATTGTGGGTACTTGTAGGAACGGGTAGAGTAATGGTAAAGGAGAGCATGATCGGACAACCGCCGATCTAGGGGAGAGCTAGATTGGTATCGGAAGGTATATCTATTACACACCGGTATATCTGAAGGTACTTAATTGTGGGTAATTCTAGTTTGGGAGTATTCAGTTCTGCATGTTTATCATACTGTGGGGTCAGGGCTGAAATGGATTCTCTGCAGGTACACTAACCACGTATTGTTAGAACGGAATAGTTAACGTATGAGAGTACCGTGGTATGCCACCGCATAGTTTGTATGTAGTGGAAAGGACGTACGGAACGTTTCATACATATACATCATGACATGTTGCTTTCTTTCCCTTTTGCATTACTTCCTCCCTAATTATGGATTAATTTCTCGAGTTGGAAACCAATGCTTATGTTGACATGATAAACTTGCTACAGATGGCACGTACCAAGAAGACCGCGCGTAAGTCGACAGGTGGCAGGGTTCCCAGGCACCAGTTAGCACCCAGGTCTGAGTGGTGCAAGGATAAGTTCCTGGATGTGTTTGGGACACCGACTTGCTCTTGAGGGTACTACGTTCTGTGGGGTACCCGGATGGTAGAGAGTCTGGCTACTTTTGGACAAGGGAGCCTCTGGGAGACACCACTTTGGTGTATGTGACAGCTGTGGTGAAGCCCAGGGAAGAAGGATCTGTGTGGTCCGGTTGGATGTTCGAGAGCAAGGGAAGGGACCCTTGGGAAGGTGCGCAGTCAACAACGTTCCTTATCCTTAGGGACATCATGGAGCGGTTCCTAGAAGACCTTAGTCGGGCTCTTGCGGGAGTGTTTCCAAGAGTTGATCCATTCAGAGATGTGTGGGTGCAGACAAAGAAGGAAGCTATAGAGGGCAGCCCAAGTGAGCTTCAGGCGTGTGATGGACCAACGATGAGTGCTATGTATGCAGTGATGAAGGGATATGCGGTCATGTAGCACAGTTTGTGCAGTATGACTGAGTCTTTTCACCATGTTAGAGATGAGAAGAGGCAAGCTCAGCGGGAGTTCGATGAAGAGATGGAAAAGGTGCAAGAGGAGCTGAATCAGATGACCATAGAGAAGGATCAGGCCGTTCAGAGGAACGTGGTTGCAGCTCAGGAGATCATCAGGCTGCAGGAGCAGCTAGGGCGTGCCAAACACGCTAACCAGAGTGCGGAGAACCAGATGATGAAGCTTCTTCAGTAGCGGAACCAGGCATGGGAAGAAGAGTTTGACTTGAGGGCTCGCATCATGACCCTGGAACAGCAGCTGGCGGCGACAGAAGTATACAACAACAACCTTCATGAAGAAGTGCATCGCCTCCACAACCAGCTTCATCCATACATCCTCCAGGTGCGGCCGAGATGGAGATGGGCATCGTCCTTGCTGACGGTGGGGCCGAAGATGGTGGAATGCTCTTCGCCAACCAAGCCGAAGAAGAAGAGGAAGAGAAGATGGTGGAGCCGACGACGCCGAGAGTCACGTGTCCGATGCTGAGAGCGACTAGAGTTTAGGTTTCGTTGTTTATCGTTGTGATCATGGTGTATCGAACAAGTTGTGGGTTGTAAGCTTAAAAACCTCGTTGCTACCGTTGGAACCGTTTCTAAGTATGAGACCTTCGTTGCGTTTTATCTGTGCGTGTCCATGTGAGTATTAAGCGCTTTTCACATAATCCGTTTGTGATGTTATTTATGTGGAACGACTTGTGAATGTGCCTCATTGTATGAACTATGTTCAAATACAGTACTGCAATCATTACACATTTTGATCTATATATATGGCATCACTCATTGATTATTGATCGGCTATGCAGATGGTGAATACTCGTCGTGGAGTCGGCAGTGCTAGTGGTGTTGGTTGTCGGGCCCTCATCCTGAGAGTCCGAACATCCCATATTTGCGCCAGGATCATGCACAAATATGTACGGGATCAACAGAAATGATATACAGATTTAAAGATAAATACCAAACTTTATTAATTCTAGCGAATAAAAGGGTTCATACAAAAGGGTCTAGGGTTCACACCTAGGTAGGTGATATGTTACAACAGGGTCAAGACTTTTATTTATATCTCTTGACCAAAGCACACTACAGAGGTGATTGCGTAACGGGGTGCGGAAGCTACTAAGGCGGTAGTCGATGCGTAGCGGCGTCTATCCTCACAGGGAAGCTAGAGCGTAGGCGTAGACCCTATCCTAATGATTCCTTCATGGTCGCAGTCGCTTTCACTGGTCCTCCTGGAAGTCCTCCTCGTTGTAGGTAAGTTCTCCTTCGTCTTCATAATCTGTGAGTCAACAACGGGTGAGTACATAGAGTACTCAACAAGTCCTATAAGAATAACAAGAATAAAAGAGAGGTTGGGCCCTAGGAGAGTGTCATCCTTCTCGCTAGTTCCCGATTAGTTTAGAAACATAGGCAACATTATCACAAGTTCATGGTTGTGCTAGTGCAAGAATTGTTATTAACCTAACCATAGGTGACCTCATCTCGGCAATTGCCCATAACCAAGGACGTGGCTATTCGAATAGGATTTAGGTGATTCTACTGCAGCAGATGTCCAATTTTCCCCACACGATGGAGTGAACTCGACCATGATCAGTGGCCTCGTCTACTCCAACAAAGCACATACCCTAGAGGACTCATCCATAGGGTCCATGTAACCCTCACCACGGTTTACACAGGGGCCGGAAAACAAACCACGCATGGTCCAACTGGCCAAATCAATATCATAAAAGAGGGGGCTCGCACACGGCCCAACAGGAATTTAACGTGGAGGATCACTTAGCAACCACGCCGACCGGGCCACGAGAGATCACTTAGCAGTCGTGCCTTCTCCTGTCAAACCGTTGTCTCCCGACCTCCAGGTAGGTGTTACACTTATGCCTATCGGGGTGTGAAACTAGGCCTACCCATATAGGCGTGTGGCTAGACGCGTTTCTGACCAAGTTTGATGGCCTATGAAAACTACTCAACATGGCAAACAAGTGTCTCCTAGGTAGAGTCCCTCAACAGGCGAGTCTACCCCAAGATGTTATATCCGCATATAAACGTCCCCCACTTGTTCCCATCAATTCAGGTTTGCATATCACAGTTGTCCATTATTTAGTCAATTTCACCATATGACATTCCAATCATATAATCATCAGTGAGTGACTACTTATAGAAGATAAGAGTGGGGTTAGGACTTGCCTTCGTTGCAGCTCACAGTTCCTGATTCCTGGTAATCCGGGTCGTCTTCCTCCTGGTAGTCGTCTCCTTCTGCCGATCGATCCGACGGAAACGATAAGCACAAACAAAGAAACAAACATCACAAGCAAACATATGTTGAGCAAAAGGGTTAATCTCAGATTGGTCTCTTTGGATTATTTTTATAAAATTTTTAGAAGTGGTTTCATAATTTTCGGAGTTAAGACATGAAAGATATGATTTTTATAAGTTTAAACATATAGTTTGGAAATTAATAACTATTTTCTATAATCATTTTTGGAAAACTAATTATGGGGTAAAGTTACTGAATGTACGTAGAATTTTTAGGAAAATTTCTAGAATTTTTCTCCAAAGGGAAATATGTTTTCTAGCCTCTTGTGTACACTAGCAGGGTGCACCTAGCACTTTCCAGCGCGACTGTGAGGAAGGGTTCCACGGTCCATGGCATTGTTCGGTGGTCATGCACCCCGCGGTCACTGGTTCACGTGGACTGAGCGCACGGAGGGAGAGAAGAGTGTCCGGTGCAGCCTACACGTGGGTCCAGCGTGTCGGTCACCATCGGTGGCTGACTCGTGGGTCCTCCACGTCATCCAGACGACGACAGTGGGAGGGAGACGCCGTTTCTCGGGTCCCGCTCGTCGGCCGCTTGGGCTCTAACGGTGTCGAGCCGTCCCCACCTGACAAACGACGGCGTCGATGACGACGCCGTTCGGCTTGCTCGGCAAGCAGAGGAAACCCCCCGACCTCGCCGGAGTTGGCCCCGCCGGTGCCGTGACTCCCTCTCGTCCTTGTCTGGTGACAGATTAGTGATCCCCTAGCACCTTCGCGCTCCTTCGTCCGTCAGAGAGGGAAACGAGGCTCACCACCAGGCTCGGTGGCTCACCATGGTTCCCGCGGCGGCGCCGCGTCGCTACGGCCCGCGGGTGGAGTCTTTCCACCTGTGTCCGGGTGCTTTAGGGAGCGGTCACGCGTGCTCTGTGTGCCAGTGTGTCTCAAGCTCCCAGCCGTGTTCTAGCTGGGGCTCGCCGCGAGCAATGGCGGCTCGTACCACAGCTCCCATGGTGGCCGGTCGCTCCGGGCTAGTAAAGGTAGGGGTGAGGATAGGAAAGGGAAGGATATTGATCGGTGAAGGTTACCCTTACTCCAATTCGGCCGAGCAGAACTCCAATGGCTTCGATTCCACCCGGGTTCGTCCGCGGCGGGACGGCTTTGATTTGGGGAAGATTGAGAATCAGAGAGGAGAGAGGTGGTAGAGGTGGATTGGAGGTGGCGATGTGGTAGAGGAGTTCTCTGCGGAGCTCGTGGTGGCCCCAATTTGGAGCGAGGTCCCTCTTTTATAGCTCGGCAGTGGCGGGGTGGCGGCCATGGCGGTTCGCGGAGATATTTTCTCCGTGTCGCCGGCGTGATCCGAGCGTCTGGAGAGTTCCCCCGACGCTCTTACTCCACCCTGATCCGCTCGGTCACGTCGCCAGTAAGGCGGTTCCATGCTTTGGCTTGTCACGGCATTAATGGCGACGACGGACTTCACGGCGGCGCCGCTCTCCCTTTCTCTGTCTTCCCTGTCTCCGGCCCACGGTCGTATTCTACAGGAAGGCGGTGGCCGGGCGCTCGACGCGACTGCTCGTCCGAGGCTTCGTGATGGTCTTCGCTCACAGGGCCGATCGGGGCAACGGCAGGACCTGCTCTGCCTTGTCACGTCGCCGTGGGGAAGACGAAACTGACGCCCGGGTCCCACCTGGAAGTGAGTGGAGGGAGGGGGAGACGGAGCCGGCCTGGTGCGTGTGCGCGCCGTCCGTGTGGTGGCCCGGGGCCGTGGCCCACGCGAGAGTTAGGCAGGAGGGGGAGGCGCGGCTGGCTCCGGCTTGGGCTGGGCCTAGTCAGAGGCTTGGCGCGGGAGGGGGAGCAGCAGGGGGTGTGGGAAGTGGGCCGAAGGGAGATGAGGCCCACGTCAGCTTTCCTTCTCCTTTCTATTTCCTTTCCTTTTCTTTTCCCTTTGATCCAAATTCCTTTTTGGGTTTTGAATTTAAACTGGATTTCCAAAAGTTTCCAACTGAGTATTACCAGATTGCTCAACACTTATCACACATCCAAACAAGAAAAGATTTTATGTGTTCCTATTTTATTCTAATTATGTTTCCTAAAGGTTAAACTAGGTCAAGTTTTAATTTGGTTCAAATTTTTAGTGATTTTCAAAACTTGGAAAATTAGGGGTGTCACATTGGTGGTGATGGACAGGGCAAGGAAGTCAATCCTCCTCCTCCTCCCCCATACACGGCAGAGCAGTTCTTTGCGCAGTTTTTGGGAAGTCAGCGCAACATGGAAGCTATGCAACAGAATATGGAAGCAAATCTCAGGAACATCGCAGACAACACGCGTCGGGCTGTAGGTCAAGGTGGGCAAGATGTGAACCAGTACAACACGTTCAAGGACTTCTTGGACACTAGACCTCCGATCTTCAAGGAAGCAGCTGAACCCTTGGAAGCAGATGAATGGATCAACACCATCGAGCAGAAGTTCAGGTTGCTCCGTCTGACGGAATCTCTAAAAGTGGAGTACACCGCTCACCAGTTGCAGGGACCAGCTGGTATATGGTGGGCACATCACCGTACCACTTTTCCGGCGAATCAACCGATAGTTTGGGAGCAGTTTACAACAGCTTTTTGGGGCCATTACATTCCTCCTGGTTTAATGGCTATGAAGGTGACAGAGTTTTTGAGCTTGACCCAGGGTACCAAAACCATGACAGAGTATCTGCATGCTTTCAACAATCTTGCTCGTTATGAGCCTGAGTATGTCAACACAGAAGCCAAGAAGATTGCTAGTATGAAGAGGGGTCTGAGCCCCAAGCTCCTGAAGTCAATGGGAAACTCTTCCAGGACCCAGTTCAATGACTTCGTCAGTGACTGTTTGACCCAAGAGAACAATAACAATATCTACAGTGCGTCCAAGTCACGCAAGAGAGCTTTTGACGCAGGGACACCACAGGGCAGGAACCAGGTGGCCAATCGTCCTCCATTTCGTTCAGCAGTGCCGGGGGCACGTTTCAAGCCTCCTCAGCGTCGTTTTCCTGGGAATCAACAGCAAGCCAAGACTCAGAAAGTTGCAAAAGGCCAGTCATCACAGTACAAGGTGGGGCCTGGAACTAAGAACTTTGCAGGCAGCTATGTCAAGGGACCATGTTATAACTGTGGCAAGGAAGGGCATCTGTCCAGGACATGTCCTAGCCCGAGAGAGAAGACCAATCAAGTTCAGGCCCGTGTGCATCATACCTCTCTGGAAGGCATCTCTGAGGGTGAACCCGTGACTGCTGGTATGTTTTCTATCAACGATATCTCTGCAGTTGTTTTGTTTGATTCTGGTTCATCCCATTCTTTTATAAGTCAAGCATTTGCACTTAAGCATAATCAGGAAATGGTAACAATGGATTTTGGATTCCAAATAAACTCAGCTAGTGCAAGTGTGTTAGCTAATCAAATAGTTAAAGGGGCAACTCTTGGTTTGGAAGGTAAGCAGTACCGAGTAAGTTTAGTAGTTATGCCTGGGTTGTCTTTGTATGTTATCTTGGGGATGGATTGGATGAAAAAGTGGGAAGTGGTTATAGATACGGGAAAAAGGCTGATATCTCTTCGAGATCCGGTAAATCAGCAGTTTCATCAGTTGTTTCTTCCTAGCAATCTCAACCTCAGATCAGCAAGTTGTGCAGTTCAAGTGGTAGTTCTTCAGGAAATCCCTGTAGTTTGTGAGTTTCCTGATGTGTTTCCGGATGAGTTACCTGGTCTACCTCCAGATAGGGATGTGGAGTTCGCGATAGAGTTGATACCGGGAACAGCACCTATATCCAGAAGACCGTACCGTATGCCTCCTAATGAGTTAGCCGAGTTGAAAGTTCAGTTGAAAGAGTTGTTGGACAAGGGTCTGATTCAACCTAGCTCGTCCGAGTGGGGATGTCCTGCACTCTTTGTGAAGAAAAAGGATAAGACTCTGCGTATGTGTGTGGATTATAGACCTTTGAATGCAGTGACAATCAAGAATAAGTATCCTTTGCCTCGGATTGATATCCTCTTTGATCAGTTAACAAAAGCTAGAGTGTTTTCCAAGATAGACTTAAGGTCGGGGTACCATCAGATTAAGATCAGGCCTAAGGATATACCCAAAATGCCTTTTTCTACTAGGTACGGGTTGTATGAGTATCTTGTCATGTCATTTGGCTTGACAAATGCTCCTGCATACTTCATGTACCTAATGAATTCTGTGTTTATGCCTGAGTTGGATCGGTTCGTGATAGTCTTTTTGGATGACATCTTGGTATATTCGGAGAACAAAGAAGACCATGCGGAACACTTGAGGATAGTTTTGACAAGGCTTCGAGAACATAAGTTATATGCTAAGTTTTGTAAGTGTGAGTTTTGGTTGAAGAAAGTTCACTTTCTCGGTCATGTGCTATCAGAAGATGGGATCTCAGTGGATCCAGGGAAAGTACAAGAGGTAATGGATTGGAAGGCTCCAACCTCGGTCACAAAAGTCAGGAGTTTTCTAGGTTTGGCTGGTTACTATCGTCGTTTCATCCCGGATTTCTCCAAGATCGCAAAACCGATGACCTCTTTGTTGCAGAAGGATGTGAAGTTTGTCTGGACAGAGGAGTGTGAAGCAGCTTTCCGAATCTTACGAGAACTGTTAACCACTGCTCCTGTTTTGGCTCAACCGGATATAGAGAAACCTTTTGATGTGTTTTGTGACGCCTCCAAGGTTGGACTGGGCTGTGTGCTGATGCAAGAAGGACGAGTGATAGCGTATGCCTCGAGACAGTTAAGGAAACATGAGACCAACTACCCTACTCATGATTTGGAATTGGCTGCAATAGTGCATGCTCTGAAGATATGAAGACACTACTTGGTGGGAAATGTGTGCAATATATACACCGATCATAAAAGTCTTAAGTATATCTTCACTCAACCTGAGTTAAACATGAGACAGCGAAGATGGCTAGAGTTGATAAAGGATTAATATAACTTGCAAGTTCACTACCACCCTGGAAAGGCTAGTGTGGTTGCGGATGCTTTGAGCCGTAAATCGCACTGTGTTGTGGTGCAACCGTTGTTTGAAGAGATGTTCAATCTGATACACCCAGAAGTTTTGTTCAACATTCAGCTCAGTTGTTCGCTTGAAAGCCAGATAGTTGAAGCTCAAAAGACGGACAAAGGGGTTTCTCATATCAAGAGAAGAATGTTGGAGGATCCCTTGACCTCTTTCAGACTGGATGAACAGGGAGTGTTATGGTTTGGTAATCGTCTCGTGGTGCCGAAGAACAAAGATCTTAAGGATAAGATTTTGGACGAAGCTCACTTATCCAAGTTATCTCTTCACCCAGGAAGCAGTAAGATGTATCATGATCTAAAACCTCGTTTTTGGTGGACAAAGATGAAGAAGGAGATAGCAGCATATGTCGCAAGGTGTGACACGTGTTGCAGGGTTAAGGCAGTTCATATGAAACCTGCAAGGTTGCTACAACCGTTATCCGTGCCTGTTTGGAAGTGAGAAGATATCAGTATGGACTTTATAATCGGTTTGCCCACTACGGAAAAGGGGAATGATTCCATCTGGGTAATAGTGGATCATCTGACAAAGTCAGCTCACTTCATTCCAGTTAAGACTAGGTATCGACCGCCACGGTATGTGGATATATACATCAGAGAGATAGTGCATCTTCATGGGATACCTAAGACAATCGTTTCAGATCGTGGACCTCAGTTCACCGCACACTTTTGGCAGCAGTTGCATTAAGGTTTGGGAACGATGTTGGTTCACAGTACAGCTTATCATCCTCAAACTGCAGGGCAGACAAAAAGAGTAAACCAAGTGCTTGAAGATATGCTCAGAGCTTGTGTGTTATCCTCCAAAGGATCGTGGGAATCATGGCTACCGTTGGCAGAATTCTCGTACAATAACAGTTATCAAGAGAGCATCAAGATGGAACCGTTTGAAGCTTTATATGGACGTAAGTGTGTAACTCCGTTAAACTGGGTCGAACCAGGGGAAAGGAGATATTTTGGAATCGACTTCGTGGAAGAAGCTGAGAAAAAGGTTCAAACCATCCATCAACACATACAAGCAGCACAATCTCGACAAAAAATTTATGCAGACAAAAGAAGAAGACCGTTAGAGTTTGAGAAGGGGGGTCATGTTTATCTTAAGGTAACCCCGATGAGGGGAGTGCAAAGGTTCAGCATAAAGAAAAAGCTAGCACCGAGATATGTAGGGCCATATCGTATCCTAAAGAGAAAAGGAGAAGTATCCTATCAACTTAAGTTGCCCAAAGCTATGAGTTCAATTTTTCCAGTTTTTCATGTTTCACAACTGAAGAAATGTCTACGTGTACCCGAAGAAAGAATAGAACCACAAGAGTTAAAGCTTACCTCTGACCTAACATATCAAGAACAACCAGTGCGAGTTTTGGACAGCAAGGAGAGAGTAACTCGCAGTCGTGTTGTGAAAGTATACAAGGTGTTATGGAGTCATCATGACGATGGAGATGCAACCTGGGAAACCGAAGACTATATCCAGAAGGTTTATCCAGTTTTCATGAACAATGGTCAGTAAATCTCGGGACGAGATTTATTTAAGGGGGAAGGGCTGTAACACCTCTGGTGTTAAGCTAGCCTAACATCATCATCTCATCATGCATAATCATCTCATGAGCATGGAGCATTCATATGTTGCTTTCTTTCTCACTTAAAATGTCATTTCATGTGTTGGTATGCATATAAACCTACAATAAAGTGTTGATTGTTTGGCTTGTTTTGGAGTGGTTTGAGTTTTACTAACAATCTAACTCTGTTGAGGAGTCAAAATGAGGCCATGTTTATACTGGTCATTTTGGCTAATCAAGTTGCTAAACCCTAGTCAACCCTATAGAGCCTAAAGAGTCCTTTAGTTTGACTAACTAAAACCTCCTTGATAGAAGCTTTGCATGGCTGAGTGCCCTTAAGCAAAAGTGTGTAGGTTTTAGAATAGAACAAAAGTTGTTTTAGGGCCAACTCATGAAAATGGGTTTAACAATGTGTTTTGGGGCCCACAAGGCAAAATTGGATGGGTTTTTGACTTGGAAATTTTCCTAAGTCCTAAAACCAGAATTCAGTTCGGCCTAACCCTGTTTAGCAGCTTCCCGAGCCTAATCCAAGCCAAACCGATGTTTGATCTTGTAACCAAAGTTGTAAATGGAGTGTAGCTCTAACCATAGAAGCAGTTGGTTTAGCGTTTCATGGAGTAATTAGGAAGTTAATCACGTTAGAAAATGGGCCGTTAGTCAGCCATTAGCTAACTGAATCGACCGATTCAGTTTGAATCGGCCGGCTTCAGTGGCCGACCGCGCCAGAGCTCGCGCGCCGCGTGGCTCACGCTGGCCGGCCAGGGCAGGAATCGCGCGTGGCATGGCGTGCTTATGCGCTCGCGCACGCACACCCCAGCCCAGACGCGCCTCCTCCCTCTTTGCCTCACTCTGTTCGCTCTCGCCGGCGACCGAGCGGAAGAAAGGGGAAAAGCCGTGTGCCGCCGCCATCCGCCGTGCCTTCGCCTCGCAAACCGCACCGCGAGCCTCGCTTCGACCTCCTCCATCGCTTGCCTTAGCCAGCCCTCGCCGAAGACGCCTAGGTAAGCCGCGGGACGAGCTCCCGCCATGGCCGCCATGACCGCCGAGCTCGGTCCGCCATGGTCCGCTTCCTTCCCGTGGGTTTCGTGATGTCTTAGCTAGCGTTCGTGAGTCTGTGAGGGTCCAGGAAAAAGGTAGTGGAGTCGGTTTAGCCGATTAGGGTTTGAGCACCTCGGTACGCTGCCGTCCGCCGCCCGCCATGCGCGCCGGCGATGGCATGCTCGTGTTCCCGCCGTGTCGATGGCGAATCCTTCGTTCCTTGCTTCGCGCTAGGGTAATGTGAGTCAGAGGAGTGCGATTAGTGGGTTGGTTTGGCTCGCCGTGGTCGGAGACGGCCGGCGTGGCGAGTCCACGCCGCTGTGGCCGCCATTAGCAACGGCGAGCTCGATTCGCCATGTTACTAGGTTAGAGAGTGGTACCAATCGATGCGGAAGGAAGAGGGGAGTCGAGTGAGGGTGATGGTTTCGCCGGAGGAGTCGCCGTCGGCGAGCTCCGGCGAGGTCAACGTCTCCCCTGTTTTCGGGAGTATGCCAGGTGGGGCCAGTTTGACCGCGGGTCCCGGTGGTCAGTCTCTCGGGTGAAGTGGAGTCGGGTGCGCATAGCAGTTATGGTTTGGTGTTTTTGTTTTTTTGTTTTGCAGAAATGTTGGAAATGCTTGTTTAATCAAATGGATGTGCGATAAATTTTGTTAAGTTTGTTTTGATGAGTTCTATGCATAAAAAATATAATATGCCCAGTTTGTGATAATTTTATATGCAGCAATAATTAATTTCTGTTTAGGCTGATTTCTTGTTTAATGCATAATAAATTGTATGTTGCTTAGAAAAATGTGATTCTTGTTTTGTTAGATTTGTTAAGTGCGGTAGAATCACAAAAAAATGATAAATGCTGTTTGACTGTGGAAAAATCTGAAGTTAGCTTTTAAATTGATTATATATTGTTTTCTTGTATGATTTTTAGTAATTAGAATATATGTGATATGAGCCTGATAAATTTCATAGACTGCTCTTGTGCTAAGAAGTCCTGAATAAAAATTGAAATCTGTTGTTTGACACTTTTCAAAATGATGTGTAGTTCAAAGTGCCTTTTCACCCTGTTATTTGTCTTTTTCATACAGAAGAATACTTAAGTCCAAATGACATGAAATTTATACAGCATGCTTTATTCACAGATGTGAACCTACAGTAATTTTTGTAGATTTGTCTAAAAATGTTAGCTATGAGTTGCTGTTATAGGCTTGTTTTAATGGGTTAATTTGTTTAATTAAGTTAAGCCTGGGCATCTCTTTTATGTGGGACCAGCAGGGGTGAAATGGTCTTTCAGTGCATTCATATTAGCTGTACTTGGCATGAAGAGCATGGCATCTCTTTTATGTGGGACCAGCAGGGGTGAAATGGTCTTTCAGTGCATTCATATTAGCTGTACTTGGCATGAAGAGCATAGCTACTCTCTAAGTAGGGTGTTACGCTCTACTGGAGAAGAGATATGCACGTATTCAGTCAAATTCAATTAAATTGCATCTCTCCCATGCACCGTTGGCACTCGTTCATTTGCATGTATGCATCATGACAGGTTCGGTAGAGGAGCCGACCGCAGCAGAGGAAAGCGAGGAGCAACAACCTCAGGAGCCGGAGCAAGGAGCTGCCGGGGAAGAACCTGAAGAGGAGCTCCCGGAGTGCCCGAACCATTTGCGCAGCACGTTTGAGAAAGGCAAGCCCCGGAGCATTTCTAACTACCTATGGTTTACAATTAACTCTCTAATAATTATGCTTGTTGCATTAAGTATAGGAGTTGTTTGATACCGTTGATGCATTATATTCCTTACCTTGCTATCATCGATATATTATCCTTGTTACCTAATTAGAGATAAGTTTGAGTCTATGCTTAGTCTTGCTTAGACCGGTAGAAGTCGGGCGACTTTCATGTTACCCGCGAGTAATAGGTGGTTACTTGACCAGTAACAGGATATTGCCAGTAAGTAAGATAACTGAGTGTTGTGGAAAATGGAGATCGACAGATTCCTGTAGCGTTGTGCTGCAGTATTTCTAGCCGTGTTTTATGGGAATCAGTATCTTGTTAAGATGGCCTTCTTGTCATGTTGAACGCATGCCCCACATTTAGTTGGAAGGATAACTCGTTCCGACCACAAAGCTGCACACTTTTTCGGGCCGGTTCTCGGGTCCCACGCATCTGCCGAAGCCACGAAGGGGTATTGGGACACGGGGGCGCGAAGAGTAAGACTCGGGGGATGTGGTTAAGTCCAACCCCTTGGCAGTTGTGGCGGAACGGTCCTAATCCCATGGTCCATAGGTCCCTGTCAGCCTCTGACAGCCGAACCGATGTTCCGTGTGATTAAGACTGTTCGTCACCGGGCTGCATCGGCGCCCATCGTCCGCAGGATCATCTCACCATTCGGTTACAGCACTGGATACTTTTACAAATATCATCGGAATACAGAGCGGAAGACTTAAATAACATTAGTTTTACAAACCGAGGTTCCAAATAAGATTAAAGGTGCAGTTATTACAAACCAAGTTCGAGTAATAGAAATAGGCAACGTAGCGGAGTACAACAAAATAAAGATACTCAAGATCACCCAGCCCGAGGGTGTACACTTATTCTTCGGCCTCATCGGCCTCCTCCTGGACGAAGGTCATGCAGCAGGGCGCAAGACACATCGGGGACTCAGTCATACCTGCAGCTTGGGTAACAAAACCCTGAGTACTGGGGTACTCAACAAGACTTACCCGACTAAAGAAAAGGAAGAAGACTCAGGATGAGAGGCTTAGGGTAGTCAAGGTAAGGCTTAAGCAAGACCAAGTATTTTGCAGAAAAGCATTTTGTAAACCTCGTGCTATTTTTGGAAAGATTCAAGTATTTCTCAATCCTTCATTGTTCATGATTCATTTACCTTCCAAAACATCCCTAGTTGAGAACCACTCTTCGTTGACAGTCAGTGACCAAGTCTCCATAACCGAGGAGCAACGTTAATCCGGATAAATAATACTCAGCTGAGGATCCCTATCCACACTGCATATGTAGCACCCAAGCTTGCATATGCCAACTCGTCTTCCACGATTCCTCCAAGATTGGACCGGTCCTACGCCACCCGGAAGTACAGTACACCACTCATATCCAGGCACGACGGCCACGTGGGTACAAGCTACTTCCGCCATCTCGCACTCCCAGTGCGCGGTTGTCGGTCCCAATTAAGGAGTCCTCGGAGCCAGAGCTTTCCGAAGTATGTGAATAGTTGCAAGTCTTGACCAGCAGGCCCCCAAACGGATGGTCCCTAATTTTTCTGCCAGAACTATACCTCGGTTATATCTCACCCAAGCGTAATAGTCCTGTCAGTTTTTCAACCCTGTCCCGGTCGGTGTCAACTGTTGAGTCCCGGACTTCAACATGACGGCACCGTACGCTTGGACAACCTCTCCTCACTATTGACTAGGTATGGATCAGATACTTAGCCAACGGTCGGGAGTAAAGCCAAATTCCCATAAAAATTCTTTAAGTGATCACACTTTTGAAATTGGTATTTTATTGCAAATCTATTGAATAGCATTACTAAGCATTTTGCAAATAGTTTTTAAACAGGGCAGGTGGATTTGCTGGTGGAGGTAACAGTGCAGGTAATAGGTCATCACACAACTCCTATAACCTAATGCAGTAGTTTAACTCAAAGGCATTTTAAGTAAACTTTTGTAAAAACAAGGAAGGGTTAAATGCACCGGGGCTTGCCTTAAAGAGCAAAGAGGACAGGCTCGGGGTCGGCAGTGCAGGTGTCGGAGCTCGGGGTCGCCTCAGGGGTAGGTCCGTCAGCGGCTGCTTCGACTTTGACGTTTTCTCCTTCGGTCACTATACGGATGCAATGATGTATGCTTATGAGGATGCTGACATGAACAAAAGGCTTGCTAAAACGCAGGACAAACCTACTGATTCTAGAGTACACTTTCCATCGCGTAAGTAACTTCTTATTGTGGACATAAAGTTACTTATCTTTATCCCTAAGCAAAATTAATCAACCTATTAAGCATCATTTATCCAACCTAAACACAAATCATGCATGGCATCACAAAACATCATAGACCAAATGGGTGGGGGTCTATGAACAGCAAACAATCCCAAAAGTCACATCACAGGACATACAACATGAACCCTAATTGCTTTTCTATTTTTTCCTAATTATTTAAAAAGGTCATTTTATGCAGTTGCTCCAAAATTTACCAAATTAATCCCATGGGTTCATTAAGGTATAAATAGATGGCAAAACAAATTTCATAATTTTTGGAGATCATTAAGGTGCTTAACAAAAATCAAACATTTAATTAACAAAAGGCACTATTCAACATTTAAAATAAATGACCAAAAATAAACTTGCTCCAAAAGACTTCAAAATTTTACCAGAGACTAAACATGACATAACTAGCACATAAAAATTTACCTCATGATTTTTGGAGTCGACACATGATTTTCTAAAAATCTAAAACCATCCATTTCTTAATTAAAAGAAGGATTTTTCATTTTCCAATTTTGCAGAAAAGTAGGGTTTCTTATTTTTCTAAAATACTACATAGTGCAAGGAACATACCATAATTTTTCTCAGAATTTATGGGACAACAGGTTAATTCTCACAAAAAAAAGGAAAAACAGAACACTATTCACATATCTTAAAAAGAAAGGAAAAGGGAAAAGAAACACTGGTGCTTCTTCCCGAGGGCTCGGGCGAATCGCAGGCGAGGCGCACGGCGGACCGGCCGCTCGGGGCCTTGCGCTGGGAAAGCAGAGGGTGGGGAAAGCTTCGCGGGCTCACCGCGAGTCGGGAGCGAGGCTCGGCGAGGCGTGCAAGGGTCGGAGGAGGGAGTCCGACGGTGGTGGTGGTTCGGCGGATCTCTTCGGCGGCGATCGGCGTCCGGCGGCTCTATCCACCAAAAGAGGTCGCCAAGGGTGCGGTTAGGAGCGCGCTGAGGTGAGGAAGAGAGGGCAGGGGGTCGGAGGGAAGAGAGAAGCACTCACGGCGGACGAATTTCTCGCTTTAGCCGAAACTGCGGTCCGTTTGCCGGAGTCGGGGACGAAGCTCCTGCGCCGGCGAGAGGAGGGCGGAGGGGTGAAATTGGTTGCTCGGGAAGAGTGGAGCAGCTCAAGGCGAAGGCGGTGGAGGGCTACGGCGGGCGCTGGGGTGGTCTGGTGGCTCGGGGTGCCGTGGTGGCGGCAATGGCGGAGCTCGGCGGCTTCTTATAGCCGCGGGATGGAGCGGGGGGGGGGGGGGGTCCGGGCGGGGGTGAGGAGCATTCGCGCGGCACTAAAGGAGGTAGGGAGCAGGGTAGGGCGGCTCGGCGTGGGCGGGAGCTCGCGCGCGCGCGGCGGCTTGCCGGCGGCCGGCATCTGCGCGCTGTCCGCGACCGTAGGGGAAGGAGGAGGGTAGGGTAGGGGATGGCGATGCGGCGGTAGGTAGGGGACCGGAGAGGTCGAGCGCTTAGCGCTGGCCTCGGGCGACACGGACGCGGGTCAGCCGGGCTCGGCGAGGCTGAGGCTGCGCCCCGTCGGCCGGGGCCCCCTTGCTTTAAAGCTCGCACAGAGACGTTACCCATTCCCAAATCTACCCCCTTTCTGAAATTTTGGAAATTACTCCCAAAACTTGAACTACACAAAGAAAACTCAAAACACCAAAGTTGCTTAGAATTTTGAGATCTACAACTTTGCAATATAAACTTTTTCTGAAACTCAAAAGTTTTGAGATAATTTTGAAAACTGAAAAGGGACAAATTGAAGTTTGAAGAATTTGAAATTACTTCTGATTTTGTATTTGAAACTTGAAAATCTGTAAACACCAAAGTTGTTCCTTAAGGCAAGATCTACAACTTTTCTTATTGGGCCAACTTCAAATTTTGAATAGTTTTTGAATTAGAAAAAAAAGGGTAAAACTAGAGTTTGGAAATTTAGGGTTTTTCAAAAGGAATTTAAATTCTATTTCTGATTTTGAACTTTGATCAACACAACAAACATCAAGACACTCAATTGAACAAGATTCACACAAGGCTAGACACAGAGATGAAACTACCATTTTGCCCTTAAAGGAAGATTTGGGCTTTTAGGGTTTTTGAAAAAGAGATCACTACACAAGTCACCTCAGAAAAAGGTAAATGCAAAACAAGCATTAGGCAAACATAAAGCATGGCAAGGATGATTAATGACTAAAGATGATGACATGTCAGGTTAATTACATATTAATCACCATAGGTGTTACAGCCTTCCCCCCTAAAAGAAATCTCGCCCCGAGATTCTGCGTCTTAAGAAGGACAAAGACAAAACTTTACATCTACAGAGTATCGAGAAAGTCGGGATAAGTCTTCGCTAAGAAGTCTTCAGATTCCCAAGTGGCTTCTTCTTCAGAGTGTTGGTTCCACTGATCTTGTACCATCTTGTGGTAGTCCTCCGGGTAACACGGTCCTTGTAATCCAACACGCGAACTGGATACTCGGAGTATGACAGATCGGGTTCTAACTCAACACCTTCAACTTCCACCACGTGTTCGGGTACTCGGAGACATTTCTTGAGTTGGGAGACGTGAAACACATTATGGACTGCGGAAAGATGGTTAGGCAACTTCAATTTGTAGGCTACCTTGCCACAACGTTCCAGAATTTCAAAGGGACCATATAGCGTGGTGCTAACTTTCCTTGACTCCAAAACGAGTAACTCCTTTGGTGGGTGAGACCTTCAGATACACATAATCCCCGATTTGGAACTTCAGAGGTCGACGTCTTTTGTCAGCATAGCTCTTCTGTCGAGACTGCGCAATCTTCATATTCTCTTGTATTTGCTTGACTTTTTCTTCCATATCTTTTACTAGGTCAACTCCAAAGAATTCCCTTTCTCCAGGTTCAGACCAACTGAGAGGTGTACGACAACGGCGACCGTACAGTGCTTCAAAGGGTGCCATTTTAATGCTTTCTTGGTAACTGTTATTATATGAGAATTCAGCCAAGGGCAAACACTCATCCCAAGTATCTGCGAAGGTGAGCACGCAGGCTCTCAACATGTCCTCTAACACTTGGTTGACTCGCTCAGTTTGTCCATCCGTTTGTGGATGATATGTTGTGCTATGCAAGAGTTTGGTTCCAAGTGAGGTATGGAATGCTTTCTACAATTTTGCGACGAACTGGGTACCACGATCAGAGATAATGGTCTTGGGTATGCCATGGAGTTTTACTATGTTGTTCTTGTACAAAGTGGCGTAAGTGGGGACGGTGTAGCTGGTCTTGACTGGCAGGAAGTGAGCCTGCTTAGTGAGGCAATCCACGATCACCCAGATGGAATCAAAACCTCTTTGTGTCTTGGTGTAACACCCCTGGTGTTTAAATGTAATTAACTTGACATGTCATCATCATTAGTCATTAATCATTCTTGCCTTGCATTTATGTTTGCTTAGCACTTGTGTAGCAATCTCTTTTCAAAAAAACCCTAAAAGCCCAATTCTCTCTATAAGGGCAAAATGGTAATTTCACCTCTGTGCCTAGTTCTATGTATTTCTTGTTCAATTTAGTGCCCTGATGTTTGTTGCATTGATCAAAGTTCAAAAATCAGATTTGATTTGATTTTTTCCTTTTGCAAAACCCTAAAATCCCAAATCCTGGATTTTATCCCTCTTTTTGTAATTCAAAAATTATTCAAAATTTGAGGTTGGTCCAAAAAAAAGTGTAGATCTGGCCAAGAGAAACAACTTTGGTATTTACAAATTTTCAAGTTTCAGTTTGAAATCCAAAGTATTTTTGATTTGAATCAAATTTGAAAAGTGTCCCCTTTTCTGTTTTTGAATATAGTTCAAAAACTATTTGGAATTTGAAAATGTTCATATTGACAAAGTTGTAGATCTCTTTTTTTGAGCAACTTTGGTATTTTGAGTTTTTATCGCACAGTTCAAATTTTGGGAGAAATTTTCAAAATACAGATACTGGCCAAAAGTCAAACCCTAGCCCTACACTGTTCTTCTTCCCCGTAGAGCCAGAGGGAGGGGGGGCCCGGCCATGGCGCCGGCGCTGCGCCTGCAGCGCATACGGCTGCTCCCCACACGCCCTTATCCTGCCGCCGCTGTCGCCCTGTTCCCTCCGCGCCCGCACGCGAGCGCTGACTCCATCTCTCGGCCCCTACTGCTCCTGCTCGCCGCCGCCGCGTGGCCATTGCCGGCGCTGCCTGCGCCCGAGCCCCGGCTGCACGCCAGCGCCTCCAGAGTGCAATCGAGTGCGCGTGCGCTCGCCGAGCTTATCCAGCCATCACCACGGTCTCTACCGGCCGCTATCCGCCTCTATAAAAGCACCGCCGGAGTCCGAGCTCCTCACTCACCTCCGCCACCGTGGCCAGACCACTCCGAAGCTCCCGCCGCTCAACCAACTAGCCCAACAGCTCCGTCTTGAGCTCGTGAAGCTTTCCCACCCCTCAATTTCATCTCTACCGCCTCCTATCGCCCGGCGTAAGCTCGCCGTTCCCATCTCCGGCAGAAACCCGGCGAGCTCGGGTTCGTGAAATTCGCCGTCTCCGGCCATGATCATCCCTCACCGACCCCCGTGTCGTGTTCCTTGGTTCCGTGCGACTCTGACCAGGCCCTTGCGGTCTCGTGTGTTGCGCAGGGTCGTCGGAGCGCCGCTCGCCGCTCGCCGCCGAAAGAGCTCCACCGAACCACCGCCCCTCGAGCACGTGTCGAGCCTCCTTCCTCGAGCCTCACCCTCGAGCACGTGCCGAGCCACACCCTCGAGCCCTGCCTCCGATCCGTGGTAAGCACCCGAAGCCTCCGGCCTCTGCTTCCACTCCGTCTCGCCCGAGCCCAAGCCTCGAGCACGCGTTTCCGTCTCGCCCGAGCCCAAGCCTCGAGCGGACTCATGCACCCTCCGCTTCGTCGAGATAGGCCTCGGACGAAACGTTTGTTTCCGTCTCGCCCGAGCCTCCGAGCCAGGCCTCGGACGAAGCAGTCGCTTCCGCCTCGCCCGAGCCCGACCCGTTTCACCCGAACCCGCTTCGCTCGAGCCAGGCCTCGGCGAACGCATGACTTCCGATTCGCCCGAGCCTCCCGTTCGCCCGAGCCTTGCGAAGAAAGAGCACAGTGCCCTTTTCCTTTTTGGGAGTTGTGAATAGTGTTCTGTTTTCTCTTTTTTGTGTGAATTAATCTGTTGTTCCTTAAATCTTGAGAAAAATGGTATGCTCCTTGCTCTGTGTAGTATTTTATAAAAATATGAAACTTGACTTTTCTGCAAGAATTTAAAAATGTAAAATCTCTCTTTTAATTAATAAATGGATAGTTTTGGATTTTTAGAAAATTATTTATAACTCCAAAAATCATGAGACTAATTTTTGTGAGCTTCCTATGCCATGTTTAGTCTCTGGTGAAATTTTGAAGTCTTTTGGAACAAGTTGATTTTTGAGCATTTATCTTTAATTGTTAAATAGTGCCTTGTTAATTAATGTCTGATTTTATTTGAGCACCTTAATGACCTCCAAAAATTATGAAATTTGTTTTGCCATCTATCTACACCATAATGAACTTATGTGATTAATTTGGTAATTTTTGGAGCAACTTCATAAAATGACCTTTTTAAATAATTAAGGAAAATAGAAAAAGTGATTAGGGTTCATGTTGTATGCCCTGTTTTTGCATTGTTCATACTAGCATACTCATGTGCATGCATCATTGCATTCGTATAGTCACCGAAGAAGGAGTCAAGTCGAGGCCGCCGCCGACGAACCTGTCCCCGAGGCTACCCCGAGCTCCGACAACTACTCCGCCGCCTTCGAGCCTGCCCTCTTTGCTCTTCAAGGCAAGCCCCGGTGCATTTAACCCTTTCCTTGAATTTATAAAATGATTTCCTTAAATGCTTTTGAGTTAAATTATTGCATTAGGTTTATAGGAGTTGTGTGCTATCCTAATTGATGCACTATCCACCTTGACCACTGATACACCTGATACCTGCTTTTCAAAAGTATTTGAAAAATGCTTAGCAATGCTTATTGAATTAGACCTTGCAATAAAATGCCAATTTCAAAAGTGTGATCACTTAAAGAACTTTTATGGGAATTTGGTCTTACTCCCCGGCTGTTGGCTAGGTATCTGATCCGTACCTAGTCAATAGCGAGGAGAGGTTGTCCGAGCGTACGGTGCCGTCATGTTGTAGTCCGGGACTCAACAGTTGACACCGACCGGGACAGGGTTGAAAAACTGACAGGACTATTACGCTTGGGTGAGATATAACCAAGGTAGTTCTGGCTGGAAAATTAGGGACCATCCGTATGGGGGCCTGCTGGTCAAGACTTGTAACTATTCACATACTACGGAAAGCTCTGGCTCCGAGGAATCCTTTATTGGACCGACAACCGCGCACTGGGAGTGGAGAGATGGCGGAAGTAGCATGTACCCACGTGACAGGACCTGTACTCTTGGGTTAGAGTCCCGAGGTACTTGTCGCTGGCGGAAAATTGGAGTGGTGTACTGTACTTCCGGGTGGCGTAGGACCGGGCCCAATCTTGGAGGAATCGTGGTAGACGAGTTGGCATATGCAAGCTTGGGTGCTACATATGCAGTGTGGATAGGGATCCTCAGCTGAGTATTATTTATCCGGATTAACGTTGCTCCTCGGTTATGGAGACTTGGTCCACTGACTGTCAACGGAGAGTGGTTCTCAACTAGGAATGTTTTGAAATGTAAAATGAATCATGAATGATGAAGAATTGAGGAATACTGAATCTTTCAAAATAAAATAAGGTTTACAAAAATGCTTTTCTGCAAAATACTTGATCTTGCTTAAGCCTTACCTTGACTACCCTAAGCCTCTCATTCCTGAGTCTTCTCCCTTTTTCTTTAGTCGGGTAAGTCTTGTTGAGTACCCCAGTACTCAGGGTTTGTTACCCATGTTGCAGGTATGCCTGAGACCCCGATGTGTCTCGCACCCTGTTGCGTGACCTTCGTCCAGGAAGAGGCCGATGAGGCCGATGAGTAAATGTGCACCCTCGGGCTGGGTGTTACATGTATCTTTATGTTAATGTTTCCGCTACGTTGTCTACTTTGAATTTCCCGAACAATGGTTTGTAATAATCGTACTCCTTACCTCATTTGAAACCTCGGTTTGTAAAACTATGTTATTTAAGTCTTCCGCTCTTTATTCCGATGTTATTTGTAAAAGTATGCAATGCTGTAACCGAATTGTGAGATGATCCTGCGGACATTGGGCACTGATGTAGCCCGGTGGCGAACAGGTCTTAATCACATGGAACATGGGTTCGGCTGTCAGAGGTTGACAGGGACACGTGGGCCATGGGATTAGGGTCGTTCCGTCACAGAGTGGTATCGGAGCATCTCACTTTAACGTTGCAGTGTTCTTTTGCGAAAACTTCAAAAGACTTTTGAGTCCAAACAAACTAAACTTGACTATTTTGAGTCCAAATTGCTTCTCTCATCTTGTCTCTCTATGGCAACACTAGCTAGTGGAACAACATGTTTAAGCCCTATATATATGTTAAGTATTGCATTGCCTTGTTCCGTAGGAACGATTCATGCATCATGTCATATTCACTTAAGTATAAATGAGTTCGTTGGGATAGTGTACCTTACCTTTCTTGCTAGCCTTTCTCATCCATCTTCTCTTATCCAGACATGGCCCATCAAGCTGACTGCCCGCAAGTCGACTGGACCGCGGTGTGCCACGCACCAGCTGGCACCACGCAGGAGAAGAGACTGGAGAATCTCCAATGGTCGTCGTTTCCCCCCGCACCCGCAAGAATCTGAAGGAGGAAATCAAGAATCTGAAGGCTGAATAGAGAACATGGAGCATGACTTCTACCTTTCCCGCCTGGAGTTCTACGAGACACGAGCCGCTCTTGAGGAAGCTAACCAGAATGTGGTTCGCGCTATCCAGCAGCGTGATGCAACATGGATCCGAGAGGATGTCACCAGAGCCCAGCTCCATGGACTGCAGCAGTACACCGCCCAGATCGAGCAGTTCAATGATATGCTTCATGAGGAAGTACACCAGCTGCACAACCAGCTTCACCCCGTGATTCCACCAGTTGCTGAGGACCCCGAAGACGGAGTCGTGGAGGAACCTGAAGTGGAACACGAGCCCGATCAGAATGAGGAAGTGGAACCTGCTGAAGATGTCCACGTTGAAGATGAAGATGAGGAGGAAGAGCCTGAGCTTATCATCGAGGATGATGATGATGACGAAGAGTTGATCTTCATCGATGACGACTAGACTCCTTGTGTCTGTACCATCTGCTTACCTAAAACCTTAGTCTAGGTTTGGGGGCGTTAGTCTGTCTGTTGCCAAGTCTGGCATGTATCTTTCTTTTCGCATCTTTTCCCTTTATCGGTCTGTATCATCTGTCAGTCACCTTATCAAGCATATCTTTGTATCAGAAGAAGCTATCAGTCGTTGTTTCAGAACCTTTCTATATGCTAGTTCCAGTTGCTTATACAGATGCCTGTGAACACCGCACCGGAGCTGGAGGTTCTGATGATGCCAACCTCCCAAACCCTCCACCTGTCCCAGCTACCCTAGCAGATGCCATTGCAGCCTGGCCGCCGCTGCCAACTATGGCTCAAACCAAGGACAGCAGAATCACCGTGGTCGCACAACATCAACCAAGAGACCACCTATGTGGATTCACTGAAACCGTCCACCGGTTTCACCAAGGCCGATGAACCCCTCGAAGCTGATGATTGGCTCCGCACCATGGAGCAGAAGTTTGGTCTCATCAACTGCACCGTATCCAGAAGCCCGGTTTGCTTCCAGCAGCTTCGTGGCCGCAAGTGCTTGGTATGCCAACCTCTTGGCTGCCCAGCCAGAAGGTCATGGTTGACCTGGGAAGAGTTCCGCACTGCTTTCCGTGCTCATCACATCCATCTTCCGGATTGATGAAAAAGCTTGATCAGTTCCTCCTGGCTCTCCAACAGAAGACTCCACAGTCATGCAGTATGTGGGTCAATTCAACATCTCAGCAGTATGCCTCAGAGTATGTCAACACGATGAGAAGAAGAGGATTGTTTCCTTAGGATGCACCCTAAGATCCGCAGAGCTGTCCAATAACCTGACTGGTCTTATCATGTTGTTGACCGGGCAGTTGCTTTTGAAGAAAGCAATCGCAGTACCAGGAAAGAAGAAGAAGAAAGCAGGATCAGCAGCCTCTGGCAATCACAAACGCCAGAGAATCATCTATCACCCAGCCACCACCACAACGTCTACCTTACCCACCAGCAAGTGGTCGTCCGTACCGCGGCCACCACCCAAATGCCAACCAACAAGTGCCACACCCGAACGCCCCAGGTGTTCGTATCACCACCCCACAAACCGCCTACAACCATCCCTGCTACAACTGTGGTCAGCTTGGCACTGGTCTCGTGAGTGCCCAAAGCCCAAGAGGTATGCCAGAATGCTCAGAAGAATCCTGGAGGACCAGCAGCAGCAGCACCGTGCACACAGCAGCATGCAGAAGGGCAAGTTGTCAAGAAGCACGGGCAAGTCTACTACACACGCTGTCAGCGATATTCCAGAAGGGGAGCCCGTCATGATCGGTAGGTTTCCTGTTGCCAATCACCTGCAGTTGTGTTGTTTGATTCTGGTGCATCGCATTCTTCATCAGTCGTACTTTTGTCATCAAGCATGAATATCAATTGAGGATTTAAAGAAAGTTTTGCATTTTTCGCCTGGAGGGCGTATAATACTAAGAAGTGGTTCGCAGTATACCAGTAATGTTGGGGGAACATGTATTTCCCACCACCATGATAGTGCTTCATGATCAGGAGATAGATGTCATCCTAGGCATGAATTGGATGTGTCAGTATAAAGCCATGATCGACATCCTGAATAGAGTTGTGAGAGTGGATATTCCTAACAGTACCGCCAAACTCCTTCTCCAACTTCCAATGCCTCAAAAACCAGCAGCCACTCAAATAAAACCGCCTATGTTCTGGAAACCCGGGACATCCCCGTGGTTTGTGAATTCCCTGATGTTTTTCCTGAGGATTTGCCTGGTCTGCCTCCTGACCGTGACGTTGAGTTTGCCATAGAGCTAAAGCCCGGGACTGCTCCTATATCCCGCAGAGCTTATCGAATGCCTCCCAGAGAGTTGGCAGAACTAAAAATCCAATTACAAGATTTGTTGGACAAGGGTTTCATTCGCCCAAGCTCGTCTCCTTGGGGCTGTCCTGCAATCTTTGTAAAGAAGAAAGACAAGACTCTCAGAATGTGCATTGATTATCGCCCACTCAATGAGGTCACCATCAAAAACAAATATCCCTTGCCTCGTATTGATCTTCTCTTTGACCAGTTAGCTGGAGCCAAAGTATTCTCCAAGATCGATCTCAGATCCGGCTACCACCAAATAAAGATTCGTCCTGAAGATATTCCTAAAACAGCTTTCACCACCAGATACGGCCTATATGAGTACTTGGTCATGTCCTTCGGTTTGACCAATGCCCCTGCTCATTTCATGTACCTCATGAACTCTGTGTTCATGCCAGAGCTTGATAAATTCGTGGTCGTGTTCATTGACGACATCCTTGTCTACTCAAAAACCCCTGAAGATCACGCCGAGCATCTTCGTATCGTTCTATCCCGTCTCAGAGAACATCAGCTGTATGCCAAGTTCAGTAAATGTGAGTTCTGGTTAGATCAGATACAGTTTCTTGGTCATGTCCTATCCGCTGAAGGTGTGTCAGTTGACCCTGGTAAAGTGGCAGACATCTGGATTGGGCCACCTACCTGTTCATCAAGTCCGCAGTTTATGGGAATGGCTGGATATTATCGTCGATTCATCCCAGATTTCTCCAGAATCGCCAAGCCTATCACTGTTAGTAAGAATTCTGTGAAGTTTTCTGGTCACCAGCCTGTGAGCAAGCCTTTCAACTTGAAGAAATTGTTAACCACATCACCAGTGCTAGCCAG